>VWZZ01008042.1:0-32377 GCA_013399095.1 Psophia crepitans
CCATAGGGTCTCCACCTCATCATGCTCAGACCCAAGCTCTACCACCTCCAAACTCAATCACATCAGAAATCTAATGTGATGACTTAGAAATAAAAGGGAAAAATATACATTCTAAAGCCTAATGTTGAGAATATTTAAGTATTTATTGGAAGAAGTAGGGGAAGTGACTTGCATTTCTAGATAATCTGAAAGCCACAGGTGGTTGAAACAAACAACGAAACTCAGCCGTTATTGAACTAACATTTTATAATTCCCTCTGTTTAGAGCAGGTAGCCTAAAGCCACAAAGTAATTTTTTTAAACCAATGTTCATTACCAAAACCTATTTGAAAACTGATTGGATTCAAAATACGATGTTTGAAAACAAGCAGTAAATGGAGCTTTGTAAGGGGCCTTACCACACCAGGTTAGAATTAAGTTGCTCCTAAACCAATCAGATAAGCAATATTAAAGAGATCTGAGAAAAGAAATAACCAACATTATATTTAAGGAGACCTCATCTAATTAAGACCATTGGAAACTATTCATTCTACTGTCAGGATTTATACTATAGTTTCCAGCAACAGAAATTTCCACAGGGGCAGGAAAGGAAGCAATCTACTCACAACCTTTTTAGATCTTCTTAGTACACCCCTCAATATAAGGTGGCTATCACAAGAGAACAAAATGAGAAACTTAGAAAGTGATTATTTCAGTATTCCTGTGAAATCTGTACCTATTAGAACTTCAAAAGATTCCTCATTCAGATTTTTATCTGGATCACTCTTCAAAACTAGGACTGCTGTCCTAGAATAAAGTTTGTTTTCTTTCTTGACAGAGGAATAGAGTGCTCCAGCACTCTCAGATTTGCTCAGTGTCTATAACCAGAGTAATTTTTAAATTTTTTTTAATTTTGGAAATCGCTGTTTTGTGAAGTTTATAGTGCTCTCTTGACTCAGAGGCGTTTCTAATCACTCAACAAGCTGATGTTCACCTGACCGAAAATTCTTACTTTTGAAGGTAAATTGAAGGGGAACCCTTGGTCTAAAAGAGAAGATCAAGATTCTCTGTTCAGAAATTTATTTTTGGCTTCTGCCTTACCTTGCAAGTACCTAATTTGCACCAGTGACTTATTTTGTGTTTTTCTGAGCACCTAGATTTCTACTTTAGAGAATACTCAGAATAGATCATCCCTGACAGGAACAATCAGTCCATCTTCTAAGCCTAACTGCATTCAAAAAACCTTCTCCACCTAAAACCAGCAAAAAACACTAATTGTTTTATAAAATGTAGAGGAAATTGTGAGGTATTTGACAGGGAAGGAGAATCATCTCCCTTTTGGCAACTAGAGCATTTAAAAAAAAAAAGAGAAGAGGAAGAAGAAAAAAGGTTGAATTGTATTGAGCCAGACATGGCGGGAAGGGCTTAAAATCCTCCTTCTTCTTTGCTCCTCAGCTATTGCCTATTCTAGCAAGCCTGATATCTGTACAGACTTCAGATGTTCTTTGTTCAGGGAAATGTATTCTTTGGATCTTATATCAAAGTAACTAATATTTCACACACACTATACAATGAATCCATGTGCTGAACAGAATGGTTTAGTACTTTTCCCATGAGTCTAAGCACTCAAATCAAGAAACTCTAGTCTCCAACTTTTAGTTAATCTCTTGGATTTCACACTCTGATACTAGTGCACAGACTGACATGCTAACTGAAATCTTAAGGTAGAAATACTGAATTGACAGAGTTCACACTGCTGAAGTATATCAGAAATAATCAGCAAGATTTCATCAGTAAAATTATTACATTCAGTAACTATCAACCTTACAATGATTATTTCTTTCCAGGAACGTTCTTTTAATACATTTTATACATATTCATACGTGACCATGAAGTATTCATCAAAACACTGTCAACACTGGGAGGAAAATAGAACAAGAAAAGAAAACAACTAATATGAGGAATTCAAGACCAATTCAAACTTACAGAAATGTGAAAACATCTCATTTACTTATTCCTGGTAGAGGCAGATATATTGCCATTTTCTTACAAAATCCAGACAAATCGTCTCGAAACATATACTGTAACAAAAATGAAAGGTCTTAGTAGGGCAGGGTTGTTCTACCTTTTGCATCATTACGGAAGTCCTAAAGTATTTGTATGGTTTATCTCAAAGGACAGCTTTCTGGCACATGCTGCTCACAGTAAAATGAGGGGTCTCTCAGGTTGCTATGCAAAATGGATTAACAAATGAAGAACTTCTGTTATGATATTCATAAACAAATGTTAAGTTGAGGAGAGAATAAGCTATGTGCCAGGATGAGATGGCATGCATTATTAAACAAGAGCATACAGAGGCAGAATATATTAACATACTGTCCAACTTTTATGAAACTTACATTATTAACAGTACTTTAGCTTTTCAGCAGGTGGTTATCCTAGAAAAGGGTGAATATTTAGTATAAAAATATTTTAAGGAACATTTAATAAGAGATATACTTTCTAGCAAAAAGGATTACAAACATGAGTTGTATCATGTGCCTAGGAGATTACAGCATATTTTTGCATGTAGAGTATCAAGATTTATCACAGATTGGACTATATGAACTCATTTGATATTCATACGTAAGAGCCAACAGTATATGTTGCATTTTATGGAAAGGACCAAAATGATTCTCCTATCTGGCTAACTAATTTCATTTCCTTTGGTGACCATCATCACACTATTTAGAGCTTACAATAATTAGGCAGGCACCACCTGTTGTGTGCAAAGCAGAGGCTTAAATCTATTCAGCTTTTTTTTTCAACTCTACAGCTAACTCCTAGAGTAATTAATGTGTTGCATTTATGGATACCATGCTGAAATGTCTGATCAATAATTAAAGCCATAATTTCAAAAGCCATAAAAAACACTCTTCAGATGCAGTTTCACTAAATTAAGGAATTTTCCAGCTGCTGAGTGACGGTGGGATATTACAAATAATTTACTTATAAAATCCACTGCTGCTTCGTGTAACCAATATAAATTTGTAGAGGAAGAAAGGATGTTGATTTTGTTTACTCACTCCATTAGCTTCTCCTCTGCAAGTAGTATTTTCCTTCAGTAAATATCCCTTGATATTTCATTTAAAGGCTAAAGAAACCGCTCTGTTTTGAAATTATTTCATTACACATTCTGAAAGTTCTGGATCATAGCATTTGTATGTCTTGTCACAAATGGAAAAACTCTTTCAAACCACTTAGGCAACTCTTCTCAAGGGTCAGACTTCTTTATGGATGAAGAGTTGCAAGTCACTGCAAAGAGAACAGGTGAAGAAATTATTTTTGCTACCCCTGCGTCCTAGTTTCTGGCTGGGATAGAGTTAATGTTCACAAGAAACTGGGATGAGACATAATTAGGACAGCTCACCCAAACTAACCAAAGGGGTATTCCATACCATATGATGTCATGCTCAGTATAAAAGGGGGATGGCCAAGGAGGGGCAGCATCGCTCTGGGATGGCCTGAGTGTGCAGACTTTGTGTTGCTGAGTGAGATATTGCATTGTTTATCACCTTCTTTGCATATTCTGTTGTAAATACTGTTGTTGTTATTTCCCTCTCCCTTTGCTGTCCCAGTAAACTGTACTTATCTCAACCTATGAGTTTTACATTTTTCTTCAGATTCTCCTCACCATCCCACTGGCAGGGAGGAGTGAGTGAGCAGCCATGTGGTCCCAGCTGTTGGCTGGGACTAAACCATGACACCTTAGTGTTACATACCATGCTCAGTGTTGGGCTAGCAGCACCCAAATTGTGCAAAACATTTTTTTTCCTTTGAAGGTCAGAGCATTAAACCAGGATATTGTCTTCATATGAAGTGCAACAAGTAATACTAGGTAGAAGTTATAAATTACGTCATTAGAGACATTCAGTCCTGTTTTTTCTTCAGAAGAAATACACAAGCCTATTTTATACTAACTTGAGAAAGGCTTACAGGAAAATAAAAGCAGAGGTAATATTAAGTACAAAGAAGATTGTAGTCTCAGTTCTTCATGATTTACACGATGTAATTTCAACGACTTCAGCAGAACAATCTCTGCTTTTCACCACAGCAGAAGAAAAATTAAACATTTATGTGGCTAATTAGAACATGAGTTATAGGGCATAAGTCATTACTAAGTGGTAGAGACAAGAAGTAGCATCTCCTCTGGGAAGTCTCTTTAAATGTATCATATTCTTTACTGTGGCCTATTATGACTCAACCACTGTCAGGGTCAGGACTTCAAGATATATTAATTTGCTCGACATCCTAAGTGTTAGGTCCCTATATCCTAATTTGGTTGATGTATTCCATCTATAGGCTATTTTAAAACATCACTGTTAAAAAATCCCCAAACACACACACACACACACACACACACACACACACACACACACACACACACACAAACACCACAATAACCGCAAGCAAACACCTCTTACAGTTACCCTTACTGAAGATATTGTGTTTCACTATTCTCTCTAGAATTTTATTTTAAACTTGTTTCAACACATACAATTATGTCTTTTCTCATCATTGCCTTTTCAGGCATAAACAGACCACTAATTAACACCAACAAAACCCCACCACCAAAAGTTTTACAGGGCAAATTCTTCAATATCAGAGATTACTGCTAACGGAAAAAAGAGGGAAAAACATTGCTAAATATATGTAAAAGTGCATAAGGTTTTTTTGTTTATACCCCAATATGAAGTCTACTTTCTTTATTAACTTTCCTTGAAACAATTGAAATATACATCTTAAAGCTGCTAAGAAAATAAGATCGGTTTTTGGTTGTGGAAAAAAAAAAGCAAAACCAAAACAAAACCACAACACCAAACCTAGAAATCTCAAAGGAATGTTAACCAAAATCAGACATTACAAAATAGGAAAGGGAAAAAAAAA
Source organism: Psophia crepitans (assembly GCA_013399095.1). Lineage (NCBI taxonomy): Eukaryota > Metazoa > Chordata > Aves > Gruiformes > Psophiidae > Psophia > Psophia crepitans. Next base: position 4,905 of record VWZZ01008042.1, read on the forward strand.
AAAAGGAAAGAAAATCCTCTTAGTTTACCAATACAGTATCAGGGTGTACATAAGAATGCATTTTGTATGTATAACAGTACTTTAAAAACAACAGGAAAATTAAATTGTAGTTGCAATATATAGGTAGCATAACAATGCCTGTTCTTTCTAACAGAATTTTAACAATGTTGTGCCAGCCACTGTCTAAGAAATTGTGCTATGTGAGAAATCTGTGCATAAAATTTTAAATTTCTTTCTGAACATTTCAAGCATTTCTCTTCCTAATGTACACGAAACAGGAAATCAGAAAGCAACTGCCATATTTCAAACCCTTGTCACTGACAATCTGGTCAACCTCAATCAACAGCATAACAATTCCAGTTTCAAGGCTTACTCCCAAGTCCTTCATAATTGCAACTGGAATTTGGACCAGATCAAGGGAAAAATCACATTTTGAGTGAAAAGACCTAACATGCTAGTGCATTTCCACCAATGTTTACACAAGCAGGCCAAAACCTCTCTTCAAGAATTATTTCTAGAAGAAACTCATTTAGACATTTTGGTGTCTCACCACATTTTTATTTTTTTTCATGTTGATATAGACACTGGTATGCGATTGCATGTTAGATCTTAGCTGTATGGAAAAATAATAAATACAGACGAAGCACATAAGCACAATTCAGTTGCAGAGAGGAAACATACCATGATGATGAATGGACTTTACATGCAGACACTGGATGTAAGTATTGCACAATGAATGTGACTAATAAAATATACCAGTCAGAGTCTAAAATGCCTGGTTCTGATACTTTTGCCAGTCAGTGACCTGTGAAGCAGTGTTAAACATCTTATGAGTTGCTTTGGGCTCTAATTTCTTTATGCCCTGCTACTACTATCCCGGGGCACTGAAGAGCATTGACTATTTTTCTAGTCACATTTTAAAACAAAAGATTTCTTTTTAAATTAATGCCTTATTTCCCAGTTTAAAAAGGAATAACTTTCTTCTTGCTCAGGTAAATCACAGTAGGTGAAACAAAAATAATAATTAAAAAAACCCTGTTTTGTTACTGTTAATCAGAAATCACTAAATATTTTGATAGGAAAGTAAACAAGAAATGTCTTCCATGAATATTTTTTTGAGCTAGTGAAAGTGTGTAGATATGTATAAGAAATAAAAACAAATACTGTAGAAATACATTTTCAAAAATCCAAGAAACTATTGCTATTATTAAAAAAAACCAAACTATAAGTGTTAAATTATTTGTGCCCGGGTAATGTCTGGGTCATGACTCTTGAATGGAAGCTGTTAAACAGCAGCAGTGTATAAATATCTGATTGAGAGTCATTTCAAAATCTGGGGGAAGTAGGGAGAAAGAGATAAGGGATCAGATCTTTTGTTTTGCTTTGAGTTTGTTTCCCCACACACACACTATTCCGCTGAAGCTGATGTGAGTGATTATTATACAGATCCATTATTTGTTATAGTCACTTCAAATACCTGTATATCAGTCATGTCACCTTTCCTTCATGATTGCATAAATTTTTTTTCTATGACTTGCAAAGAGGCCACTTATCTTCATTTTCAGTCCTCTGCAGCCAGTCAGCCTTCATTGTACCTGCTACACATACTTCATTTACTAGTAACTCATTCATTTCTCTTTATATGACCCAGAATACTGGCCTCCTACATGTTTTTTGAAATAAAATTTTGTCTGTTTGAAAACTGTATTTTTCACTGCACTGCTTATTAATTTAAAGGGATTCACTATTAACGAGTATACAAATGTCTCAGTTTACTCTTTCAAGTGCCCTGCTGCTTAAAAATTACTTCTGTTATTTAGGCTTCTCAGACACCAAGACTTTTTTCAATATTTTTACACTTTTTATTTATACATTTCCCTTTTTTTTTTCCTATCTGTATATTCTCTGTTTTTATTTCATACAGAGTTTATAATCTGTTTGGGGCTTATTTCTTTGTGTTGGTAAAATACTGAGCAGTCTTGTCGTGATATCCAGTTAGAGCTTCCAAAGTGCTATAAGTAATAATGAAAGCAATGAATAAGTGTCTTGTGATATTTCTCACTCTTTTTAAAGACAGCTAGTTGTCACTCTCAACATCTTCAGTTCTTAAATCCAAAGTAACAAACATCAACTTAAAACCACCTAACAGTAAAGCAGCAATTTGAATTGATCTGTGAATTTCTTGCATTTGCCAGGATGCAAGAAGGGAAATAAGAATTTAAAAAAAACAAATATTTTTAAAAAGTAAAGCTGAAATAATTAAAAAGAAATCTAATTAAAAAACTGATTCTGCAGTTCTAGTGTTCTTGAAACTCTTTTAGATCCATTGTCTCCTTTCCCATTTGATTTCAGACTCATTTCACATGCAGAAAAATCACCAGAAGAGACCAAAAGAACGAAAAATTCTAAAGAGTCGTAGCAGTCACAGACTTTGATAAACTAGCATTACCCTTAATTTTAGTAATAGGAAGAAAGAAGTTAAAGAATAAAAGAGCAAAACCAGAGCTTTACTATAATCCAATAGTCCAAAGAACCCGACATCTATTAGAAATCCAGTGCACGAACTAGGTTTAGTTTCAGCATGTATTTATTTGGCCTTTCCCTGGAAAACACAAGGGGTACATAGCTGTTTTCACAGGTAAATTACATTATTTCACTATTCTGATCAGTGAAGATGGTCAGTTTATCCACAGAAATTTATTTTTAGCTAGGTTTCCTGCAACTTTATTCGTTAGCTATGTTGGTTTTCTTCTCTTTGCAAATTTCAGTTCCATAGGAACCAAAAGCCAGCAACACAGTTTCTTCCCAGTGTCTTACAAACAGTTTGTTTCTGCTGTTTTCTTCCTAGAAGTATTTTATTTGCACCCTGATTTCCATTCTTTTTCCTGAATACCTGGAGTACCTGTTGCTGATTTATTACTTCACAGAAGCCTTCCAGCAGCTGTTCTGCCTCTTTGCTTATAGCCTCTGAGAGGTGCCAGTGCATTTGGGTTATGCAGGCAGCGTGATGGGTATGCAGATGGAAGAACACCTTGAACTAAATAGGGAATTAGACGAACCTAAAAAATTCAGTATGCCCAAGGGGAGGGGGCGGGGGGGAAAAGGGAAGATTAATTTCTAAGTTTAAAGCAAGAATTGTGCATTTTGTCCTGGGCAAACCAAAGTATTTTACTACGTGGGTAAAAATGAATGCGTCTCATTAGTGACATTTCTTTAACACAGTTAAATTATTGTATTGGTTTGGTTACTGGTGTGCTTTGAGTTGCTTTTTCCAGCAGTTTTGAAACATTTAACTGTTTCTTTCATGTTCTCCTGATGCGTTTGCTATATCAATCTATGCCTACTTACCTGTAATCTGTTTCAAAAATATACTTTCCTTGTGTTACATATGTTACACACAGTATTGCTATGTATATATGCATTTAATGTGTATATCCAGCACAATGCAGTTAGATGCAGTTGCAATAAATCATCTTCACATTCTTTAGTCATTTCACATTTATAGATATCTCTGGGTCTTTTTAATGAGTTATACTACATATTCAAAGGCAGTTTTATTTTGGTATTTATTGTGACTTGTGTCCTAGTACATTACCTAAATCATAAAAATAGTTCTCAGATCTTCTGAGTCACTCATTTACATTAGAGATGAGCAAACCAGACCATATAAACTAACAACTTAATGCCTGTCAGGTGACATACAGTGAAAGCATTTGGTGAAGGGATGGACTGACTAATAATACCCAGAGGCAACAGAATGTATTTACAATGGTACTACTGTCAGTTCACTCACGTCATGACACCCATTATAAAATCATTCAGCTTAAGTTTTTATGTAAGAGTAAAACCTAGTTCAAACGTATTTTTGAGGTTTTGAAAAAAGTTGTTTTTTTTTCTTAGACCCACTGATGAATTTTTACAGTTAGTTATTTATTATTTTCTCTTTCGAGATTACGGAAGGCTGTGTCTACGGAAGCAGGTAAGAGTGACATGCCAGGAAAGACCCAGAATTGTAGAACTTACAATGACACAAGTTTTTCTGAATTAAGCTTGCCATTCAGCAAGTTTCTCTGTTAATTTGATTAATTCATACACTCTACAAAATCCAGTTTGATAAGATTTGGGAAAGAATTCAAGCTAACGTACAGACTTGATTGTTTCATATATGGAAAATGGGTTGAAAAATTGTAAATTGTAGAAATTTTCTAAATTCTCTACAACTTCCAGGTTTTTACTAACACACCCTACCAAATTCTAATCTGCAATAGCAGCAGAACTGCCTGATAGGTTCTGACTTCCCTAAACATTCTAAGGTTCGTTTCACCTCCCAAAATGGAATTGCAAGGCTACCCACAATTTCATTAAGACTACTATTCTAAAAAACTACTATGAGTTCATACAGTTTCTATCCAAACAACATACCAAAATAATAAGCCACAGATAGTTCTACATAACATTGTTTCCTCTGTCTAGAAGAAATCCTTTTTATGCAGTGCAAACATGTATACAGGAAATATATAAAGGGAGATTTGACAGTAACTCTGCCTTAGGAAAAAGCACTCATAGAAGAGATTAAAATCTAATGGCATAAAAGGTACGCAAATCTTCTAAAGCTAGTGGGTTAAAAAAACCCAACAACTTGGGAGAGATTAACTTTATATGGGTGACATATAAAGAAACATTTCTGTCATCTTTGCTGTTGTCTTGTTAGATAAAGTTAAAAGGAAAAAAAGGCCAAACCTGATACTGCAAAATGTTTGGTAAAATGTGTTGTGTTACTGTGTGTTCTTGTACGGATTCATCTCAAAAGCTTCCTCCTTGGCAGAGGTCAAGGAGTGAACAATACCCCAGAAGTCTTATCTAAATTGAGTATTAGCTTCATTTTCATGAAGTCACTTTGTTACTTTCTGTTAGCTCAGCATGAAGAATAGTGTTAATCTTACTAGTCCCCTTATCAGATAGGAGCAAGACAGTGTCATCAGCATACAAGTAAATAAAAGATTTATCAAAGTTGAAAGAAAGGAATTATATGCAGACCCAAAGAACGGAATAAACACTAGAGCAACTCCAGTAACGACTGTGGCATTTGAGAAAAAAAATAAAAGTTTATGGCTTCAGATTTTTGCTTCTTTTTGCTAAATAAGACTGCAAACATGACACCACCAGGTTATTAATACCAAACATTAGCAGATACATTCACAGATATTGTAATGAACTTGTGTATGTGTTAAATGTTCTCTGAGTGTATTTCAACATCTTATCTGAGGAGGAAAGTATTTCACTTGTAAAATGATAGAATTAGAAAGTCATCTCTATATAATGAAGGGCTATTAAATAAAATTGATTGAGAGTATGGACAAAAATCCATCTGAGACTCTTGTCTCTAAGAGAAAGGTAAGCGACCTTAAGTAATAGATAATTCCAAGAAAATTAAAACGAATTTTTTATTATGTAACTAGTGAAAACCTTTTTCCACACTAAAACTTTGACAACTGACACTCGTCAGTAAAAGCAAAATAAAATTTATCATCTTTACAACCCACATCAAATTCTCTAGATGGATATGAAAAAGTTACCACAGGGATAAAGTAATAGATACTTTAGTGAAAATTATTGTTGTTATTATTATTATTGTTGTTGTTATTGTTATTATTCAGAACTTAAATTTTTTCTTTGTTTGAGAAATAGCTACAGAATAAGTATTAAATTATGTATAATTACAGAGGGCTGTCAGAGAAACTAGAGTTTTTAAGGGAATCACGTAAACAATTTCAAAATACAGTGCAGAAACCATGTAGCCTTACTGTGTCTTTTTGTTTTGATGCTTTCACCAGTAAAACCTTTTAGAAAGTTTGAAATTTCAGGAAGATTAAAGAGACTTGAATTACAAGTTTTATATCCACACTGTAAATGTGGCAGTTTCAAGTGTCATTCATATCAAAGAGGCAACGAAGCCTGTATCCTGCTGCAAGGTAAAACTGACACTGATTTAACACTGCCTCTAGCTTTGAAAAATTAGCTGAACTATTAGAGATGGCTACATCCAAGTGAGCCATAAGCATCTAGTTTCAAAATTATGTTAACAAGATTGATTTCAAAAGATATCAAGCACAATTTCAATGATGTGGTTCGGATTTGTGGGGTTTTTTTGTTTGGTTTTTTGGGGGTTCTTTTTTTGGTGTAATAATAATTTGTGTTAAAATATCGATACATTTTGTTTCCAGAATTTATAGAAGACTTTACCATGGAACCCAGTGGCCAAGTAGAAGAATTCAGTGGTGTTTCAGGATCACAAATCTTGATATTAACTCAAATTAATTAAAAACCCACAAGGCTTTGAGTAGAACTAAGATAACATCTTAAAATCCTGCGGAAGAATCTCAGATATCCTAGGATATATAAAGCAGTGCTGCACACACACATTTACACAAGTGAATTGCCCCGTAGTAATTATCCTGAGGAAACATAAGTAATTTCTGAATAGTTTTGCTAATATTTGTTGTGCTGTTGGGAAAGTACAACACTAAGCAATGAAAGAATCTCAGCCCTATGATCTTATTTTACATATTTTCCACACGCAGGAAGTTCCAACTCTCTGTATTTTTTAAAAATTATCCAAATTATAATTTGACTAATGCAATCTTATTGTATTGACTAAATGATATTTAAATGAGTCAATATTTCATGCGACATTTTGAAAGAAATAAAAGCAAATTTAAGGTGGTAACTAAAAAGCCTAAAACATAATTCAAACATCTGACAGAAACATAGTATGATGACTAAATGTTTTCTAGAAAGTGATTCATACTGATGTTCAAATACAGAAGTCCATTTTTTAAGCCTCTTATTTAACTTTTAGAAATGCAGATAATCAACCACTAACCTAAGGATACTGTCAGGTAATTTGAAGTATCTTCTTTTGCTGCTGTTGAACTATGTGCAGCACATTTTTCTCCATGACTGGCATCACTAATTTGTATTTTATTGGAATATAAGCTGTAGAATCTCTATGTCTACGTGCTGTCTAAAAAAAACCCCATGACTGCTGATTCCAGTCAAAAGAAACAACTGTTAGAAGATGAAATTTGGTATGCTGCTTTAAATTTCTACAGTCCTTCGGTTAGTATTCAGCTAAACTGGGAGCAGAAACAGATGTTATTCAAATTGGTTTTAGCGAGATAATTCAAAAGTTTACCTGGGGAGTAAATGAAAATTACTGTAGGATCTGGCATTATATTTTTATGGAAAAGGAAAGCTGGTCAATGAGCCTTGAGCAACAAATGTTGCATGCTAATAAGATCTCCTCTAAGACCTACCAGCTTCAAATCCTCAGGGTTCAGGAAAGGATCAGTTCTAAACATTGAAACTTACATTTTCATACAGCTCTGGAAACACAATAGCCATCACTTTGTAAAATAATCCAGATAAAGCACATTTCTTCCAAAGTAACAGAACATACATGTGTACTCTCCAAAAACATAGACCCTAAGGAGTCTTATATAGTCTAGCAGCATGAGTAATTAACTGAATTTTCAACCACTTCCTGCCAGTTACCAATACTGCTCCATTCATTCCATTTATGCACGGCACGTAACTAAAAAAGCATATGGACGTTTACTGTAGACAGTCATATCATGTTGCTGTAAAGGAGAAAGTTCAATTTTAAACTTATACAGTACACTCCAGTACAAATCCTTCCCAAGGGATACAACTTAAGGAATAGTATAGAGGTGTTTAAGTCAATACCAGCTTGACTCCACTGCTCTTGCCATCTGTTTATCATAGACCTTTCAGCAGCTGTTTTGCACTCTTCTGTTGACTGAAGGATATTAATATTGCTTGACAACTGCCTGGTGTATGAAATAAATGGTTATCTCATTTTTTGCCCTAACAGCTGTTGATTCATCCATGCTAACATATTTATGGAACATCCATCATGTATTTAAAAGGTGGACAACTTCCACTGTACTTTTGGTGGGAGAATATTGGACAGTGAAGAAAGGCAACCAGTAGAAGTTAATGACACACCTAAATAAACAGCACTTAAAACTTTAGCAACCCATACATCTATCACCTTTCCAAGGCGACTTTTTCTCTGACTAAAGAACCCTTCAGGTGAGTAGGTAAGACCTATTGCCAAACTATAACTTGAATAAGAATCAAAGTCCTAGGTTAATTTATAACATTATTTGTGGGTGTGTTTGCTCTTTTAAACACTTCTCCTTGTGTTCTATGCTACAGGGAAAAGGTAATGTACAAGCAACACGTAAGCCAAAGAAGAGGAGTTATTTAAAAAAAAATGCTTTCTGATAAGGGCTTCTGCAGTTGAATTGTTGGGCAATATATATATGCATGCAACAAAACAATGTTTAAAAATAAAATCTGAATAATAAAAGAAGAACTTAAACTTTTGATTATAGATCACAAACTTATTTTTCACCATACATTTTCCCAACCCCTATGAAACTGCTCTAATTTTTTAAATTGGAACGTGGAGAAAAATCCCATTCTGTTACCCTTTGTCTCCTTTCATCACTGAGCACAGTGAAATGAATTCGATCCACTGCTTCTTTTCCCTGTATATTTTTCTCTTAGGAGGTTTTGGATTTAGCTGGGGGAGTGAGGTGGGGTGTGTCCCTTCTATAGATTTATTTTTCCTTTCTGCAGATTTATTTTTCTTTTGATTACTTTTCAAATATTCCTTTAGCTAGATTTCAAGTTTCAGAAGTTGCAGATCAACAAAAGAAAAACAATTAAAAGCAGACCTTAACAAACCATTCTACTGCAATTACTTAATGAGAGAAATAAAAAAACAAAAAGACATTCCTTTCACATTTAGTTTTAAATGTTTCATTTGAAAATATCTGTGTATTAATTCAGACTAAAACTATAATACAAATGATTTCTCAAAAGGATTATTTTTATTGTTTCTACCCTAAAACTTTACCCTATGATGCTTTTAGAATGACCAGTCTTGGTGGTATGAATTTGGCTGGCTGCCAGGTGTCCACGAAGCTGCTCTGTCACTGCCCTCCTCAGCAGGACAGGGGAGAAGACAAAAAGATGAAAAAGAACTCCTTCAAGATAAAGGAAGTTTAATAAAAAAAAAATAAAAGGCTGCATGCGAAAGCGAAGGAAAACAAAAGGTTTATTCTTTGCTTCCATCTGCACTTGATGTCCAGCCACTTACTGGAAGCAGTATGTGTAGTGGTGTTCCAGAAGACAAATATTGTAATAATAAATGGTCCCGTTGCCGTTACCACCCTACATACACCTCCGACCCCTCCTCCTTCTTCCTTGTTTTAGCTTTTATTTCTGAGCAGACGACGTATGGTATGGAACATCCCTTTGGTCGGCTTGGGTCAGCTGTCCTGACTATGTCCCCACCCAAGATCTTGCCCACCCCAAGTCTACTGTGGAGCGAAAATGTTGGAGAGACAGTGTTGATGCACCAGCACTGCTCAGCAGTAGCCAAAACACTGGTGTGTTATCAACACCTTTCTAGCCAAAAATGCAAAGCACAGCACTGTGAGGACTGCTATAGGGAAAATTACTCCATCTCAGTGAGATGCAAAACAGCAACACAGTGTAACTTAGACTGGCAGCACAGAATTCTCTTTGTCGCCCTTGTACTATCATCCCACCTTGACTTTCATTGTACTTTTGTACTTGCAATAAGAACTTCAGTCTGAGTTATGGGGAAGGTTCAGTGGATTTATTTAAAATAAATATGTCAAATATTACATTCCTCATATTAAGATCAATAACATTTCACAGCAATTGTAAATCTTTTATCCCAAATTATGTTTCAGCCTCTGTATGTTTTTTTTCATTCTCTTTGCTCCTCTTGCTTAAAAAATGTAAAAAAGTATTAAACTACTCTACATAAACTCACCAAACTATATTAAATAAAAATGCTTCAAAACTATAGGAATATTACTCCAGATATAAGCAGCATTTCTCACTGTCAGTGATTCTGAAATTCAGAGTAAGGCTTTAGATACTTAAATACACACCTTTATATTCATTTAAGTGAAATAAATTCTTTTCAAATGTCAAAAATTAAATTTATTTCCAAGTTCTGATAAGGAAAAGGTCAAATCAGGTAGGACAATTACTGCCATAAAGTTTCAAAACAACTTGGTAAAAGTGACACGAATACATCCAAAGGTGTATTGTCAGACTTTTGCTGATTTCAAACAGATCTTGAGACTGTTTCTGAGATATTGTCAACAGATTGTCCACTACAGTAAGTAGGAATGCAACAAGGCTAAGGCCCACTTGGATTTGAATCTGACAAGGGATGTCAAGGACAACAAGAAGGCCTTTTACAAGTACAGTATCAGCAAAAAGAAAACTAGAGAAAATGTAGGCCTGCTGCTGAATGAGATGGGTTCCCCGGTGACAAAGGATACGGAGAAGACCTTTGCATCAGACTTTACTGTTAAGGCTGGCCCTTACAATCCCAGACTCTGGAAGTAGGAGAGAAAATCTGGAGAAAGGAAGACTTTCACCTAGTTGAAGAGAATAGAGTTAGAGAATATTTAGATAAACTCAATTCATACATTGAGAGAGACTGAGAACATTGAGCCAAACTGAAAGGGTGAAGAGGATGCCAAACAACAGGACAAGGGGTAAAGGGCACAAACTGGTGTCCTGATCTGATGTTGGGGAGGTTTCAATGTGATGCCAAGAAAAGAGATTAAAACGCAAATGAGGTCAAATGCTGTGTACCAAACCAGCTCTTATTACAAAAGTAAAAAGGAAAATAGGATAATAGTGGTGATAGGATAGAATAGAATAAAAAGGCAGAAATTAAGCAAGCATTTGGGGTAGAGTTGCAAAAATAGTCACCACTATAGATCTGAGGTGTCCCAGGAGTCCAAGTCTCTTGATATTCAGTGGTGGGCGATCATACCGTGGGCTTTTCATCCTTAGTTCTTATACCTTTCAGCATGCTGAGTCATTGCAGGCGCACAATGGAACCAGTTGAACATGTACATGGACATGCACTGATCACACACAGACTGTACCAATGCATAGGCCCCACTATCAGTTTGGGGTTTGTCTCAGTCTGTAGCTCCCACAGGTAGCCCCCACAGGTACAGTAATGGGATGAATAACCTCAGTGTCTTCCAGATGGTTGCCAGGGCCATGATAAGCTCGTTACCATGATAAGGCACGTCTCCCAGTCTTGTCCATTGCTGTCGCTCCTCTGCACATCCTGTTTGGCAACCAAACACGTTCTGAGCAATCCTTGAGGAAAAATCACCTTCAGTCCTTTGCAACTGGAATACAGGAAGTTCCATTTGAATGTGAGGAAAAACTTATTTTCTTTGATAGTGACACAGCATTGAAACAAGCTGCCCAGAGAGGTTGTGGAGTCATCTTCTCTGGAGATAATCAAAACCTGCCTGGACATCATCCTGTGCAACCTGCCCTAGGTGATCCTGCTTTAGCAGGTGATGTTGGACTAGGTGATCTCCACATCTCCATTCTGTGATTCTGTGATAATATAATTATCAGTATAATAGCTGACAAATCTGTCTAGAGGCAAGATTCTGAACTTTCAATCTTAATTTTGTATCAGATCCTAAACTTTATCTCATACTGTGTTATAAAGCTTGCCTTTACAGCTAAACTTTTTACATTCCAAAAGACCTTACAATGTAATTGAAAACCTATCCAAATGCAGCTCTCTAAGGAAAGAAAATATATTCGATTTCTGGCCTTGTACACTGTTTTCCACAGAAGATTCACAGTGGTCATATTACTGGCCCTTGAGGCATCACTACAATAGTTATTTGGAAATTAGGGATAGCGATCACATATTAACTTGCTGGTAGCTACATGTCAGATTGCTTGAGGTGAACCAAGTCCAGGCTTCTGCTTGTGCGGGACTGCTTTCTTTAGCATTCTGATGCATGCTTTTTGGATAGTATTTTCCCCACATATCTAAAGCCATGCTATATACAAACATTTCCTTTTATTGAACAATATCAACGACTATTGAGAGAACAATTCTAGGAACAGATGTGTAAAAATTATTAAACTTTCACCTAAAAGTCAGATGCAATTTAATGGGTGTTATTTCTAATGCCAGTATTGCAATGAGTGAGTCATAACTTCAGTCAAATATTTAGGCTTTACATGTTACATCAGAACACTACAGATATAAAAAATATAAAAAAAAATGTGACCTCAATGAGAAAGAAATGGGGTCATATATAACTGCAACACTAATTAAGCAGACGGAAGATAGGGATTGCTTGAACATTACTCATGTACATTTTTTTCCGACCTTCAGTACGGCCCATGCTGGTTCATGCCACCAGCCTGCCAGATCTTTCACACTAAGTTGCATTTTATGTGTATTCATAAGAATATTTCTAAAAAATGAGAATGCAGACAGGAAAAGGAAACTTAATTATTTGGAAGTGTGCCATTTCATGGAGTGTTCCTGTAGTAATACAGCTCTACTTTGAAAATCCTCATTTGATGGAACACTAAAAATCAAAACTCTTCTCAGCTTAGGTTTATTAAAGTTCCCACCATTCACACTGCAGAAAGTACGACAATACAAGTTTGAGTTTTTTCTAAACACATTAATCTCTTTAATTTTCCCTTGCTCTTTTACTTAGAGCTTCAGCTGAATTCAGTTGTGCAGTATTATAATTTTTAAAAAGATTGTCTTTGCTCTATGAAGTTGGATTAATCTACCCACACAGTTTACAAAGCTCTTTTGTGCTTCCAATAAAGACTCATATATGTTTAAATAATTATTGCTTTTGGTTTTATTTATTACACAAAGCAATGCAGAGATGTAACCTAGTTATCATATTGTTTGGGAGAGAGCACCTCCGTGAAACCTTTGAACTGTGATCAACTTAATACTTTGCAGGGATTAAAGAAAGAACAGCTCCTCTTTTTCCTTTTTCTTTTTTTTCTGAATTAATCATTCAAGCTGTGCTTTTAAAACGATTGTCTTAATTCATTATCCTGTTACACTAATAGAAGTCTAATGTTAACTCCACTGACTTCAGAATGCTGGAATAAAACCCTGACTAATGAAGTCCAATCTGTTGTATTTCAGAGTGTATTTACTCATAAGCTTTTCAATCATGGCTATACTTTGTTGAGTCTGTAAGCCATTATTCCTTTCTGTAAACTTACATGTAATTCACAGTAAAGCGTTCTCTACTTGAAGTATCTCAGGTGGCCTGCCAAACTTGCAGTGATGTATAGAAAAAGAAATAGAACAATAAAGTCTATAAAATCTGAGTTATCCTGAGAGGCCAGTCATTTCTACACCTACTTGAGATACCATTACTGGTTCTTAAACTGTAGTGTAGATTTTAGTCACAATGAGACTGGACACCCTAGGAATATATGACATAAATAGCTGAAAATGAGTTAGCTAGTGTTCAGCCTTTGTCAATATGTCAAACTTTAAGATGTTTTTTGAGCTGTTGTAGGAGGGTCAAATGGAGCATGAGATATAAAGCTAGGTGGCATCTGTGTCCAAGAGACAACACAGTTCATGTATCATCTTTCTCCTTCCTAAAAGCATTCAATACACCTCCAGCCCAGGGAATTTTGAGGTTAAAAAAAATAAATAAGAAAAAAAGAAGGAAAATAATTAAATTGCATTCCAAATAAGATGTTATTTCCAATAATTTTTTTGAGGTAAAAAATCTTTAAACTTAATATTCGCAGTTATTATTTTAAATTTATACTTCCTCAGGGTAAGAATCTTAGCAGTCCATGTGAAAATGATTATGCATCTTCAAAGCCTTCATCCATGTGTGTGTACATATGGAGGACAGCAAGGAACAGATTTTTTGATAAAATTAATCTCGATACATCCACAGATAGATGTTAGACTTTTGCATCACAGTAGACTTAGTGAAGATTTTGATTCTTAATCTGCAGAGAAGCCGTCATAAAGCCAATACAAGCTGAGCTGGCAAGCGCCTTGCATTAAAATGGCTAAATGTGTGCAGTCATTTTAGCTTGTGGGATTGATTACATAAAGAAATTATATACTTGGCCCTTTTCACTTTTGCCTGGTTGCTAGGGCTCTGGAGAGTTTTGAATATCCTTGGAATGTGCAGACCAGTGTGTTCCTGTTGCTAGCTGTCCTAAATGTGTCTTGAGTCCTGTTCAGGGTTGCAAAAACTTTTTTTAAGAATACCACCCAGAGATTTTCCTGGAGGCTGGATAGTCAGGGATGGCATGGCATATGGGAGGATATGGGCAAGCACCTAGAGACATTCTCATCCCCAATGGTTTGGAGTTTCACTCCTCAACAATTACAAGAAATTGTCCATGCCGTAGCTCTTGGGCCAGTCCGGGCAGGACCAGGTGTGAAAAATGTGCTCTGCACCACAGCCAGGGAGAATGACCCTACCTGGAGTCTCTGGCGGAAAGCACCAGGGGAGACTCGAGGTCAACCCTTGGGGTTTTGGAGTCGGGGATACAGAGGATCTGAGGCCCGCTACACTCCAACTGAAAAAGAGATATTGGCAGTGTATGAAGGAGTTCGAGCTGCTTCAGAAGTGGTCAGTACTGAAGCACAGCTCCTCCTGGCACCCTGACTGCCGGTGCTGGGCTGGATGTTCAAAGGGAGGGCCCCTTCGATGCACAATGCAACTGATGCTACGTGGAGTTAAATGGGTTGCACTGATCACGTAGCAGGCTCAAATATGAAGTTCCAATTGCCCAGGGATACTGGAGGTGTTCACAGACCAGCCTGAAGGCAAAGACTTTGAAATGTCACCGGAGGAGGAGGTGACATGTGCGGAAGAGACCCCATCATATAATAAACTGCCAGAAAATAAGAAGCAGTACGCCCTCTTCACTGATGGGTCCTGTCATATTATAGGAAAACAGTGGAGAGGAGGGAGTGAGGGAGTGGCTGTGTGGTGCTCAGCTGCCAGCTGGGGCTCAACCACGGCAGTAGAATACAGGACTCTTGATTTCTCAGTCTTGGATTCTCTGAATTGTTCTCTCCATCCATATAAAACTACCACTGGTACTTTAAATTATTGAAGACAAGTACTGTTAACCCAATCTTAAATCAACAAAATCAGCGGAGAAAACTTCTTATGATTAGATGAGGGAAATAACTTTGACATGACAGCTACATATAGACCTCAGAGCCATTCATGCAAAATAGCACAGAGTAGTTACGTATGTTCAGACAAACTCAGAAATATAAAAACTCTAAGTATATGTTATGGTTTAGTCCCAGACAGCAGCTGAAAACAACCACACAACTGTTTGCTCACTCCACACCTTCCAATGGGATGGGAAAATAAAAAATGTAAATAAAACCTTCATGCGTTTAGACAGTTTAATAGGTCAGAAAAGGAAGATTAGTAGTAATAGTAATAAGAACAACAGAATATACAAAGCATATATGAACAGGACAATTATCACCCAAGGCCAATGCTCAGCTAGGAGTTGTCCCGGCTCCTGGCCACCCCTGTGGTTGTATACGTAGCATGACATCATACATTATGGAATATCCCTTTATCCATTTTGGGTCAACTGTCTTGGCCGTGCCATCTCCCAGCTTCTTCTACACCCCCTGCCTGCTCATTGGCAGGCCAGTATGAGAAGCTGAAGAGTCCCTGACTGCTTGGCAACAACTGAGAACATCAGTGTGCTACCAACATTATCTTCATTCTAAACTCTAAACACAGCACTACACCTGCTATTAGGAAGAAAATTAACTCCATCCCTGCCATAACCAGGACAATGAATTAACTGAATCTCCACTTCAATAATAAGACACTATTGAGCAAATATTCAGATGACTGCTGCACTTCAAGTCTAGTATACAAGGATCCAGATTCATTTTCAGGGACATAATGAAACAAGTACTTTTTTATTGTTAGCATCTTCCTTCAACATAGTGTCTCTAAGTGCTGCATCTCTGCATCACAGGACCTGTTCTGAGTCTGTTCCAGTGGTAAATCGCACTCATTTCACTTTCACTTCATCTTTTTATGTAAAGAAAGATTTAAATCCCATCCAGTATATTACTCACATTGCAGGTGCTCTCAGTTCATTTATATCTTACCTAGTTTGAAATATTTTCTTTAAAAAGAACTCAGAAGTGATTCTTGCCACATCATCGCATCATTATTGTTATTTCATCTCAATAGCATTCTTTCATATAGAAAACACAGAAAATACCTATAAACAGAAATATTTTAAATATCATGCTTTCTTACTAAAGTAACTAAGGAAACATTTAATTCACACTACAAATTCCGGATTACAAACAATTTGAGTAAAACATACTAATGACATTTAAGAAAAGCTGTTTCATTTCTTTGTGCGTTATTGAGGCTGTTGCTAACCTTGGAATTGCTAAAACTTACACTTTATGAACATTCAGAGAATGAACAATGTAACACCACAGAAATCAATGGAAAGACGCTAGTGTTTTTTGAATCAGTACTTATGTAGGACTAGAAATGTGAAAGGACTAGAAATGTGAAAGGACAATGCTTTACTGTGCAGTAGAATTCCTCAGCATTTTGGATAAAGTGAAATGTGTTTTATTTTATATCATTTTAAGTTGTAAGTTCAAATTTGCAACTTGTACATCAGAAACTCAAAACAAATATACTTCCTCTGTGTAGAAAAAAATTATGCCATACCTAAGACCATTAGTGCATGTTACAATGGAACAAGATTTGAGGGTCTCAGTTTTATGTGGTTAAAAAGATTCTTACTATGTTAACTTGTAAACTCTCTCTGCTAAACATAAAAGGCACTTTCCAGCAAGTATGTATTTCAGCAGATGTTCAGAACTAGCTCAGTAAGGCATATTTTAATACCAAATAGATATTTCTGTAAAAATAAATGTTAAAGCTCCTGTAGAAATAATTTCTAGGCTCTAAGGCCTGGGAATTGCAATGTCACTTCAGAAGGAAGCCTCAAGAGCTTCTCAAAGAAGAGGCCAAGAAAGGTTAGAAGGGTATATTTATTTTCCTTGTATCAAAGCAACAGTAATTTGTATATGTAGGCACAATAAAGCTGATATTTATGTTTTACGTGTTAGTTAATTAACTGATTTATTCAGAATGATCTGGACTCTGAATTAGAGGAAAATACATACTATGCATTACAGTTTCATAACACCCAGAAATTTGCAACACATTTTATATATTTTAGTGAATTACTATTTCCATAAAAATTGGGCACTGCACAGTCAGTGATACAATAAAGAAAATATTAAACCGTACTGCAAAAGTTCAGGATGGAAAAGGGACAAGAATTTCAATAGACTGCTTAGAACAATCCCTGTGTTTTAATTTCACATTGCTGCAGATGTCTTTTCCCCCATTTGTGTCGATCTAGTCTGTTAGAAGTCACTCAAAAACTTCCTGGGACAACAACTTTTTCCTGTAATATGTAAATACATACACACACACTCCTGTATAGAGTACCTTAGACAATGTTTGCCTATATTGTTTGGACATACGATGTTTATTTTGCAATAAAAGTAATTAATAACATTACTGACCAAAGCTTATTTTTCTGTATATAGAAATCCTATACGTTATATGTCATCCTGCAGTATTTTGATGTAAGTTTTTATCAGACCTTCATGAGTACAATGACTTGGAATCAGCTTTCCATTCTATTTGTCTAATTTCAATCCCTTACTTTTATAACTCTGCTTTCATTTACCTGCAATAAGCTATTGATTTTCTTTGACAGCACTCACCATGATGCAGATTACAAAATATTTCAGAAATTACTCCTAAACTTTCTTATACCTTATGAATTGTCTATTTGTTGAGTTATGTGTCTATAAACTGTTGTTATACCTGTGCTGCTGCCAAAGTTGTGATTGCAGCACAGGTAGATATACTCAATACAGCTGTAATCTATCTGACTACTCACAGAAGTGGAACTGTGGTTGCAAGGACATCTTCTATTGAATACATAACCAATGATTTTATTCCTAACATTAAACAAACTAGTGAGGTTAAAGCTAGCTCAGGCATGGAGCTATTTCTTTGCAGACATAATCTGAGGAACTGCAATTGACAAGAAACACATCCAGTACAGGAGAGAAACAAGCACAAAGAAAGAGAATATTTAAAGGAGGGAAGTTCTGCATTGGAAAATTAAAATTTTGCCCAATCAGTCATTAGATCACTGAAGGAAAATAATAGGGATTGATTAAAACCAACCAATACAATTGAGGTTCATTGATCATAAAATATTACCAAAAAAATTGACATTGCTGAAAGAAGTAGCAAACTTGAGGATCTTCATCGAGCCTAATTTATTGCATTAATTGAATTTCAGTTCAGATTTTGTTTTCCTTAAAACTAGTTTGTGTGTTCTTATCAGGCTTGTCTTGCTGGTTAACATGGAACCTACTATTAACTCTCCTCTCTTGTAGAGGTCAGTATACTATGTGAAAACTTGATCCTAATATTGGATCAGTTTGCCATGTCAGTGAAGAGAGGGAAGTAGTTTGTGCCAGGAAAAGTATTATCAATAGGAATCACACTTTACTTCAAGGTGCCCGTTTGAATATTATTTTGGTTGACTTCCTTTTATTAAGGTTGAATATGAGAATTACAGAAGCAGTAGGGGTTATTCATGTGTCTCCAAAAACTTCCAGACCTACACAGGGAAGGTGATGTAAGCTCATAAAATAAGTAATCACAAATATACAAACAAGTGCCACTATTCAGATAGTTTCCTTTAAACATTCCTCCACTCCTGGGGTCATCACTTTGAGATATTTAGATATTTGGGGGAGGAGGGGGGGATGCAGGAAAAGCAAATAGTTTTTTTCCATAAGATGTAACAGCTCTCTACAGATAATTCTCTGTGGTTGAACTTCACTTTGTTTCATTTTCTACAAAATAATTTTCCTTAGAAAACTGTCAATCTTTTTCTTGATTAGTACTAAAATGTAACAATTCTGATATCATCACCCAATATTTAGTATCTAAATTTTAGTCAGTATTAGATTTTTATACTTGTATGCATTTCATACAATTAGAATAAATCATTATGTGTTGACAGATCTCCACATTGCTCTTTTTTCTTATTGTCAGATTCAACACATTACAATGGGAATTCCATTTTTATATGGAAAATTTAAATATTTTTATCATAATATGAATGAATTTTATAAACCTTGTAGAAATGTGAAGATCGACACATTAAAGATTATAGTTCATTGAACTAAATGAGAATCAAATTTAGCTACACATTTAAAATTTTAGCAGAGCAATATCTCCTTTCTTAATTTCTTCCACATATTCCAGTTCTTTTCCCACATTCTTTTCTCGGTTGTATTCACAGGTTTTAATAATGCTGCCTCAAACTTAATACATTTCATCTGAGATGCAAGAATGCTTTCGTCTTTGCAAATAAGTCCCTCTTGTAACACAAAGATAGTCTGCAATGATTCCATCCGGTGATGCTCAGATACAAATGACCATACTCACAGTAGTTTGCCTAGAAAAAGGAAGTTGGAAATGATGTGTCAAGGTCACAAAAGTTAAGTATACATATGTTTTTAGTATCAGCTGTCACATCTCATACTTCAGGGTACCTCTAGTCTGTTGACTGTGACACTGACCTAAAGGGCTCGTTTCCTCATTGCTTTCACTGTGACAATCACAAATCCTCAGCTCAAGGGAAATAAAACGGAGAGTCCTCGCTGTGATTAATCCAATTAGAATCCAGATGCTCCTTTGATTCAAAATGCAGTTCCTTCATCCTTTCAGATACAAGTTTACTCAACACAGCAAACACAAACTTTTTCCATGAAGAATAATGGTCTTTATTAACTTTAGAGTATTCAAATGACAATAGTAATTCTGTTCTGGAGTAAAATATGAAGGAATAGTCTCTACTATAAAAGGAGATAAACCAAGTTATTGTACTGGTTCCCTTCTGCCATTTAAACTTACAATGTTCAGAGCAATTTCTTTTATTTTCACATAAGGTGAAATCCTTTCTTGCAGGTGCATTTATTTGCATTCACAAAATTATGGCATTCTCCAGTATTCCTGGAAGTGTTCGATATCAGATATCCAAAGATTAATACAAAATGGGACCATGCTGAAATGCCCAGCTGATTTTATTTGTTTGTTTGTTTGTTTGTTTTCTGCAAGTATCCAGTCTTCTGTAAGGCAGTGCTTCTTTAAATAAACAAACGTAGCAAATGTACTTGAGCTAACAGTAAACAGTACCATGAATCAACTGAGATCAGCAAAAGGCATTTACATTCATGTTTCAGTTACACCAGTCAGTTATTTCCTGCTCTTTCTCCATGAAATTCCCTTGTGTAAAGAGAAATGTGCCTTTTCCTTAGGTGACCATTGCACCCATGAGTCAGTCATTCTTTCAAAATAGGGATATCAGAAACTAAGAGGCATTTCATGCACAATGTAACTAGTCAGACAAAATATCATCCAAACATGCTGAAATAAGCAACAATTTAAATCGGATTACTGTTCTGACTCTGGCCTTAGAAAGGCCAAAAAATTACTTCTCTAATAGAGCCTAGTATAGCAATTATGTCATCTAATGATGAATTTCCCACAAGAAGTTTATCCTAGCAAATGGTTTCCATGGCTGCACTGGCTCAAGGGAATAAGGCTTTTCATCCAGGCAGAAAAGAAAAGGCAGGTGTAACTGTAGGTAAGTGGCATGGAAGGGCCCTGTTTGTTATCTGTAAACGTGACACTGTATAGCATGAGTTTGATACCTGATTCAACAAAACACCTGAATATGTGAAGCAGATGCCCTCTTCATCTCGACACCTGACATCCCACCTCAAGCCATGCCTGTTTTTCCATTTCCAAGGGAGAAAAGTACAGAGTAACAGAGTAATATTTGTGCAGGAGGATTATTTTGCAGAGACAAATAACATATATACTCAGAAAAAGAAGCAAATGGTAATGACAAAAGGAATTAAAGCTTAAGAATTCTTATAAATAAGACAAAGTCTAACTGTTAACGAAGGTTAGACTGTAGCTCATCTAAGCTCTTTCTTCCAGACAATGATATCAGAGTGAGGATGCAGCGGAAAGAGCTTGATGCGGCACACCAGGTAACATGCATTTGTGTCACTAGAGCTGATAGTCAGCAGGAGTCTCTCTTCTGAAAAAAAGGTAGTGTTCAAATAATTCTGAGGAAAGGAAAGCATGTATCCACAATGTTTTCAACATAAATAATAATGTGTCCATACACAGATCAACATTGAAATGAACACAAAAGTTTTCTAATTTTAATAGGGAAAGGGTAAACTGAAAGATGTTAAATCAGAAAAAATATTTCAGTTAATCTGTAAAGTGAGGATCAAAAGAGTAATGTCAGACAGAAATGACATGAAGAATGTTAATTTTGTTGTAATACAGTACATAGACTATTTAATCTTTAAGACTGATAGACTTTCTCTTTTCTTTAGATTGTTATAAAAGACCTAGATTTTCACACTAAAGAATCCCTAATTCATGCAGTTTCAATATCTGACTTTTTTCTCTATTCACAAATTTTTAACTTTATCTAAGGCAAGGGGTCAAAATTATTTCTACTTGTTTACTTTCAAGAGGATTTGTGAAATCCCTACTTTTCACTCATTAAAAACTTTGTAGGTCAAATTTTTTATTTTATCCGCAGGCCAGGTTCAGGCAAACTTTTAATTAAAAATGTAATTAAATAAATTGAGCTAGTATATTCTGTCATGGGCAGTGAACTTTAAAACTTTAATATATTCAGTGTATGAATTGTTGTAGAAGATTAATAATGACTGTTTGAAACCGTTTGATCCATTTGATCTCAAACATTGCTAAATTAGATCTCTATCTCAGAATACACAAAATTTTAAAAAATCATTATGACTGTCAAAATATGAAGACATCCAAGAGAAAAGGCAGAGGAAAGAAAAAAAAAGAAAGAAAGAAAAATCTGCTGGAGAATCTGTAGACTAATTTTTCTTTTTAATTTCTTTAGTAAGACAAACTGGAGATTGTTGTGTTGGGAAACGTTTAAAATGTCAGTTGCATGTAAACAGGAAAGAAGAAAATATATTATTTGTTGCAAATTTGAAGAATCTGTTATTTTATATGAATTTAGCAATCACAAATAGAAATGATAGAATCATGTGTAAGTATGGTTTATTATAGCCAGTGAAGCTTAGCTTATCTGTATGGAGAATGGCTACTTGGTGATAGTGTAACATACACTATTATTGAGTAAACTATCTTTTCACTGATGACAACAGTTCCTTTAAACTGTTAGAGTTATATTATTCTACTAGTGGTTTCAAGACTGATTGACACAATCTTGAATACACCTGTGCTGTCTCACCATTAGTAAAAGTATCACTAACAAGCAGCACAGGCTTTTTTTGTCAACTAAGCATGTTTGCAGACCATGGCAAATTGTTCAGTTTGTTAATCTATCTGACATATTAAGTTAATAGGTTTAAGAAATTTTGAAGGATGCAAGGGATCCTTTTTAGGGAAGATAGGATTTCATCATAGGAAACTCAGCATTAAGAGGGATAAAGGAAATTTGTCATCACAAGTAGATCCAGATTAGTCAGTTTTGGTACTTGCACCAGTCTTCCACTCCTGGAGAAAACCAAAGAAATAAAGACAACTCAAGACTAAACAAGCATCAGCACAGGTCATTGAATATTCAGATGGAAAAACCTTATGTTCAGGATACTCACAAGTACGAAGGACTTAACAGTTCATTTAACAAGTTTATCTTTTTGTTTCTAGTAGTTTCTGTGCTGTGTTAGACCAAACAGCTCAGAGCACCTTCATTTGTTTTCAGAAAGCACAAAGATAATCAAGAAAAATCACACTAAGTTTAAAACATATAGCAAATTATCCTTTAGTGGCAACGCTTGTTTTAACATCAGGAACACTTGACCCAGGTGGTCAGGGAGGCAATGAGAGGAGGTGCTCTGCTGTTCATCTTACCTACCAGTAAGGAAGAATTGGTAAGGTATGTGAAGGTCAGGGCAGTTTTGTCTGCACCAACCACCCAGTTTTTAGAGTTTGGGATACCCAGAAGAGGAAAGAATAAAAATAGTAGGATCACAATCTTGGATTTCAGGTGAGAGTGCTCTGGCCTCTTCAGGAACCTGTTTGTAAAAGTCCCATGGGATATGGGCCTGGAGAGAAAGAGCATTGAGGAAAGCTCAGGAACAGTCCATCCTAATTTTCTGGAAACCAAATAAAGTTGACAGGAGGCCTGCATGGATGAGCAAGGAGCTCCTGACAAAACTCAAACATAAAAGGTTATGCCAAAGGAATAATGTAGGTAAATTGTCTGAGCATGCAGGGATGGATTTAGGAAAGTAAAATCCTGCCTGGGGATGAATCTAGTGAGGAACAGTAGAGGCAACTAGAGTGGCTTTTACAAGTACATCATAAAAATGGAAGACTAGGGAAAATGTGAGCCTGCTGTTGAGTGTGACAGGATGATAAAGAACATGAAAAAAGCCAAAATACTCAATGACTCCATTGCCTATCTTTACTTATAAAACTTGCTTTCAAGAATCCCAGGCCTCTGAGTCCCGCAGAAAAATCTGGAGCAAGGAAGATCCTCAGTGGAGAAGGATCAGATTAGAGAACATTTGAAGAAATTCTACTTACGGACTTTGAGTTAGAAGGAACCTCAAAGAACATCTAGTTCTAATCCCCCCTGCCATGGGCCAGGACACCTTACACTGGACCAGGTTGCCCAAAGACCCATCCAGTCTGGCCTTGAACACTTCCAGGAAGTCAGCATCTACAGCTTCTCTGGGCAACCTGATCTAGTTCCTCACTACCCTCACAGTAAAGAATTTCATCCTTATATCTAATCTAAATCTCCTCTCTTTTAATTTAAAGCCATTCCCCCTTGTCCCATCACTACACTTCCTGATAAACAGCCCGTCTCCAGCTTTCCCACAGGTCCCCTTTAGGTACTTGAAGGCTGCAATTAGGTCTCCCCAGAACCTTCACTTCTCCAGGCTGAACAAGCCCAACTATCTCAGCCTGTCCCACAGAAGAGGTGCTCCATCCATCTGATCAGCTTTGTGGCCCTCCTCTGGACTTGCTCCAACAGCTCTATGTCCTTCTTGTACTGGGGACCCCAGAGCTGGATGCGATACCCGAGGTGGGGTCTTTCCTTCTGAGAGGGTGGTGACCACCACAGGACTCACCTCTTGAGCTGGTAGGGTGTGCACCCTGCCACACAGGCTGCTGCGCCGTGCCCTGGCTGATGTGCCATGCTCTGTTTGCCCACTCTGCAATGCTCTCAGAGAAGATTCAGAGAACTATTGCCCAGTAAGACCCACCTAGGTTTCTGAGAAAGTGATGGAGCAAATAATCCCTGAAATCAGTTACAAACATTTGAAGGACAAGTTGATGCTGAGTAGTCATAGTGGATATATGAAAGGGAAGTCAAGTCTGAGAAATCTGATAACCTTCTGCAGTGAGACGATGGACTTGGTGGACAAGGGAGAAGGCTACATATGTTTTATCTTGGCTTTAGCAAGACTTTAGACACTCTTTCCCACAACATCCTTATTGGCAAACTGATGAAGTACAGTCTAGATAAACAGACAATGAGGTAGACTGAAAACTAGCTGAGCAGCTAGTTCAAAGGGTTGTGGATCAGTAGCACAGATACCAGCAAAGGCCAGTAACTAACAGTGTACTGAGAGTTCAGTACTGTGGCCAATACCATTTAACACCTTCATTAGTGACTTAGATAACAGGAGAGGACACACCTTCAGCAAGTTCACAGATAGTATAAAATTGGGAGGAGCAATTCATACACCATATATTTGTGCTGCCATTCAAAGGGACCTTGACACACTGGAGAAACAGACCAAGATGAACCTCACAAAGTGCAACAAAGGGAAAACCACATCTTGCGCATGGGAGACAAATAACCTCAAGCATAATACAAACTGGGAGTTTAGCAGAAAAAAAGGCAGTTTGGCAGAGAAAGATGTGCAGATTTTTGTGAGCACCAAGCTGACCATGAGCTAGCACTCTACTCTTGAGTCATAAAAGGCCAAACAGCCTCCTGATTGCATTAGGAAATGTCATTAGCTGGTCAACAGAAGTGAACCTTCCTCTTTGGTCAGGGCTGGTGAAACACATTTGGAGTGCTGGGCCCAGTTTGAGGCTTTCGAGTGCCAGAGAAAATGGATATAGGGGAGGGAGCACAGTAGAGCGCCATGATTAGGGGCCTGGACCATCTGATATAGAAGAGGTTGAGAGAGTTGGGATTTGTTCTGCCTGCGGAAGTGAAAGTTCATGGCAGAAATATCATAATATATATATAGCTCACGGGGAAGGGAGGCAAGATTAAGAAGACAGGGGTAGACCTGCTCAGTGTTGTCCAGTGTCAGGACAAGAGGCAATAGGCACAAATTGAAATGCAGATGATGGCATTTAAGTATAGTGTCTTTACAGTGAGGGTGGTTGTCAGAGACTCTTAGGAAATCTCAGATACCCTGTTTTGTCTCAAACAGCTCGGGGTTGCTGCACAGGGAAGGTGAAAGATGGCACAAGCACCTCAGAAACAGGTCAGGGCTTACCCTCTGCCCCCGCTTCCTGCCCCCTCCCCAGCTCTGGTAACTTTCCAGCAGCTGCTTTGAGCATGTGCTCAAAGACACCTTGGACATAGGGGTGGTCCCTGAGAAACAGAACAGTATAAAGGTGGGCATGCACACCAAATCACAGTTGACCCACCATCTGCGGACCAAGACCTGTGGACCAAGATGCCAGCCCTGTGACAACATCACAGCATCCAAGGGTGGTGATACCTATCCTATCCTATCCTATCCTATCCTATCCTATCCTATCCTATCCTATCCTATCCTATCCTATCCTATCCTATCCTATCCTATCCTATCCTATCCTATCCTTTTTGTTTTCTTTCTATTCTCCTTGTTCCCCTTTCCTCTTAAAGTTAATGCATTATAAAACCCGTTGTTTCGAGTGAGTTGTACCGGTTGTTTGTGGCAAGTGTTTTATCCATTATCCACACAGTTGACAGTTATTGACACCCAGCCCGTAGATTGTTAATAAAACTCTGTTACATTGTTCCCCTGAGTCACTGTCATGACTCATTCCGTTCAAGGTTCTGCTGAGCGGGACTCACGCTGTTGGGAGATAAAAAAATTCACCTCCTTAGCAACCCAGCAAGTGGGACAAGACAGTGGTCAAACACTGGGACAGGCTGCCCATGGAGACTGTGGAGTCTCCATCTTTGGAGAAATGCAAAACCCAGCCAGATATAGCCCTAAGCAACCTGCTATAAGTTTAAACAAGAGGATTGGACAAGATGATGTTCTGAGGTACCTTCCAACCTCAGCCATTCTGTAGATGTCTAGCTGGCTGTATCAGGAATTGATTAGCACTAGGTGGTGGATCCCTTAGTGGATGAGCTTTACTGGAGTTACTTATTTGTTGTTAAATTTGATGTAATATAAATTCTTTTCTCTGGTATGAATGCAAGTCTAGAATTCTCTTAAAGCTGTGGGGAAATCCTGTTCTTATACAGTGTCTTTAGCAATGTACCTCCACTTTGAAAGTGTAATTTTTATATGGGAAAAAAATTTTCTAACACATGCAGATATTAATAAAATGCTGGTTATTATTAACCTGTTAACAGAAATTGCAGTTTGTCCCTTCTGCGTCTTGATTTTAATGAATGAATCTTTACTCTTTTAAAATCCACTTAGACTACATATTTTGTGTATCCAAGACCTGTCCTTCATGGAATCTTGTGACTTAAAAACAAAAAAAGACTAGAAGAAAACAATGAAATTGAAGTTTCCAAGCCATGTCACTGCCTTACTGCATAGAGCCACCTGCTGGCAAATATAACAACTTTGTACTGTATGTTTTGTTTCAAGTTCTTACAGTGATTATAACACTGAGGAAAAGAAATGAGGAAGAGGAATGGTGAGCAAGCTAAATTCTGACCTTTGAAACAATGTTAATATTCCTTTTAATACATATTCTATTTTAAAAAAATACAGATAATCCTACTTTTCCTAGTTTATTGCCCTTTTCCCAAATCCTAAAATTTTTCAATGGCAAACAGAAGAAATACTCTTTTCTTGTTATATATTCACAGATTATTGGAAAATAGATTTTCCCCGAAGTATGATTTCTGTTGAATAGACATTAAAAATAAATAAATAAATAAATAAATAAATAAATAAATAAATAAATAAATAAAACAATTTAGTGGTTTATTCCATGACCTTTATGGCAAATAACTGCATCTTTACTGAGATATTTATTGCATTTGAAGGTACAGTTCAAGATTACTCCCCATCTTTTCTGTGTCACAGATGTCATACATGAGGTCATTTCTAGTTCTTCTCGAGACCTTTCCACATCCCCTTCGGGATAAACCAAAGAAGAGATATGACGATTCTCTACTTGTTT
>VWZZ01008043.1:0-24145 GCA_013399095.1 Psophia crepitans
TCATGCCCGCAGGGTCGCAGTAGAATTTCCATCCCACTTCCTCGTATCCTCTCCATGGTCACAGAGATAAAACCACAGCATGCCTCGTAGGGTGTATGCTCTGTATCTCCTTTCTGGAACAGAGGAATGCTTACTCCGAATAGCTGAAATTCTCGTCTGTGCAGGTGAGGAGTAGGACATATCCTCTTTGATTTGCTGGACCNTGGACTTCATCAGGGTCTGTGGGCAGCAGTGTGTTGTCTGGGTCATAATAAACCATCTCACGCACAGCCAACTCCCTCAGGTACTGGATGCCTCGCTCCATGGTAGTCCACTTGCCCGGCCGGCATACAACATCTTCGCTGAAGGGATATCTTTCCCTCATGCTCAATGGGAGTCATCTCCAGAGGCTGAGACAATTCTTCCCAATTGCTTTGTCAATGCCCCCTTCCCTAGACAGGGATCCCACCTACTTGGCCTCCCAACCCTCTAGTTCCAGGCTGCTGGCCCCATTATCCCAGCACCGGAGCAGCCAGGTAATGATGTGCTCCCCTGGAAGGCGGCTGAAATCTTTCCGCATATCTCGCAGCCCACTGAGGGACAGGGATCGGGTGATAACCTCTGGCTCAGGCTCCTCTTCCTGTTCTCGTGATGGCCCTGGTTTGTCATCATCCTTCACTATATTAGTTGTACTGTTACAGCCCATTTACAGATGCAGAGGCAGATGTTAGACGTAGAAACATTTCTACCTCTTCAAGTACAATTCAAGTACAATAAGGTGTGCCAGGTGAAACTATCCTAGTAAGGATGTCCCCCTCTACCTGACATATCTTTTCTAAATTAGATGAAGAAAGTTTAATTGGAATTTGATCTTCCTGTCATGAGTGTGTGCATTTCCATCCTTCAAGACAGAGGTTGTAAGAAGATAATGATGCATTGGTAAGGTGTTTACAGCTTGGCATTCCTGTTCTCACTCCTGCTCTGCCAGCACCGCTCACTGGGTGAGTGATACCCTGTGTCCTGTTATGGGAAGGGAAGGTAGAGCCAGTCTTTTTAACCATTGTGTCCTGTCTGATGTATTTTCTGTCAAGGTTACACTGAACTTGGCATTGCTGTCAGTTCGGGCCCTGGAACAGGCTTCCCAGGGAAGTGGTCACAGCACCGAGCTTGTCTGAGTTCCAGAAGCGTCTGGCCAACGCTCTCAGTCATCTGCTCTGATTGGGCTGGTCCTGTGTGGAGCCAGGAGTTGGACTCAATGATCCTTATGGGTCCCTTCCCACTCGGGATATTCTGTGATTTTGTGATATGAACTGATTTCTTGGTATATTTCTTCTTTTGTATAGAGGTGACTGATATTGCCACAGGTTGGTCTTCTGGCTCAGCTGTGGCGTCTGTTGCAGGGGCTTGGGTAGCTGCAGTACTTGTTGTGGGGGCTTGGGTGGCTGCAGTGCCTGTTGCAGGGGTCTGAGTGGCTGCAGTGTCAGTGTGTTTGTTCTCCCTCCCTTTCCCCTGATGGCACCCCTTACTGTCAAGCAGTGTTTGGTACACAGTGGCCAGAGCCCAGCACAAGGCAGTGAGTTGTGTCTCCTTAGAGTAGCCTGAGCATTTGTCTTTCAGATATTCTACTACTTTATCTGGATCCTGTAACTGTTCAGGAGTGAAACTCCAAACCATTGGGTTTTGTACAGCAAAAGATGCACTTCTGCAAAACAGCAATTGGTTCCAACTAGCTCATAACAGGGCCTTTTTAATATACAGCTGTCTGCATTTTACTTACCCATCCAAACATATTGATAGCAACCAACAGTATTTACATAATACAACATTTTAAGTAGCTAGGCTGTAAACAAATTTGCAACGTACAAGTGGTTGCCAAGACACCAGTACGGCAGCATGGAGCTTAGGCAGATTTTACACACATCCAAAAACATGATTCAGAAAACCTTTCTCCAGAGGCCTGTTACACAGTCCTGGCTTGACCAGCAGACTGTCCTAGACAATTACAGCTACGTCCCCAGATCAGAGGAAGGAACAGGGTGTGAGGTACAGAGTCTAGTGCCAATTACTCAGCTACAACCAGGTGTATGAAAAAAGAGACACCAAGGTCATTTAGAGGGTCCACTTACACATTTGTACAGCATCTATAATTTTCAGCAATAACGGGTCCAACACAAGACGGTCAAAAGGCAATAAGAAGTGCCGTTGAAAGGACTACTGAAATGATTCTATTTAAGCCTGCTCAATCAAGCTAAAATATGTTTCATGCCTATAATACACATTATACATTACAATAATTACATCATTTACTTATACATTACAGTAATTAATATGTTTGGAGATGAGCAAAGCCAGAACAAAATGCTTTAATCACCTTTTTCTTCAGAACTTTTGGATTATGCAGAAGCTGAATTTTCTATCAGAAAATGATTCCCAGCACAGGATTCTTGGTCATGGGGCTGGTGGCCTTAATAACACGGCTACAAAAATTAAGGTATGCAGGCTTTTGTAGACACTAGCTATAGTTAATAAGTGATTGAAGGGGAAGAAAAGAGATTTTCCAAGAAAAACTGAAGTGAGAAGTCAGTGCTGAAGACTTTGGAAACAAGATTGTCACAGCCATGACATTTCATGATGTGACAATATAAACCAAGTCAGAAAGATATGGAGAAATGGAGCTTTAAGGGAAGAAGACATGTCAGGCTGCAGGGTCTGAGCGAGCATGTATAAGGCAGCATTTTGCCAGATCCTGACAATGATGGGTGGGTTTTGAATGCAGTAGTCATTATTGTTGGACTCTGTTGCACAAGAACATATATATTCCTCCTGCTTTACAGATTTCATTTTATTTAAAAATAGCTGTTTCCTTGGTTAACACTTAATGCCATTCTTTTAATCGTATAGTTTCTTGTGGTATTTTCATACATACACATTTTCATTCAGTCTTCACACGTACAGACGTTAGTATTTCTGTTGCAAATCTATATGGGTCCTTCAGGATGTGAACTATGAAGATTTGACTGAAGAACTTTGTTTAACCCAGCTGAGATTTCTGAGCTAAAATATAAATAGTTAATTTCATTTTATCACTGAAATGAAGAGACGTGCCTTTCTGTTCTGCTTTTAACGTGTCAGATCTAGAGTCTTCTAAAAGTCAGTGGGACTTTGTTCTTTTCTCTTTTTTTTTTTTCACTTGTATAGGCTTTACTTTAGAATCTCAACTGTTAGCTTATCAATTTCATGATCAGTTACAAAAATCTTTTGGGAACATTTTCCACCTGTAACTGGACACCTAGAATTCAGAAAACCAGGAATATATTCCACCAGAAGAGTTACATTGAAGTGTCTTTAAACCAATAATAAGAAATTTTGCAACTGAGAGGGTATACTAGATAATGCTAGAAAATGG
This sequence comes from Psophia crepitans, assembly GCA_013399095.1. Lineage (NCBI taxonomy): Eukaryota > Metazoa > Chordata > Aves > Gruiformes > Psophiidae > Psophia > Psophia crepitans. The sequence goes on from VWZZ01008043.1 coordinate 3,386, forward strand.
AATGTCCCATCTGTCAGTAAGATCAGAAGGAATCTGTATTTTCTCTGTTTGAGAAGAACAGAGTGCCAGGGAGACCAGCAGGCTGAAATGCAGCAGCTGTGTAAGAGAGGACACGCTGCAAGCCACATAGTGGGATTCTGAGAGAAAAGTAATATTCCCCATGGCATCGTGCTGACTATGCACACTGCCAACAGGAAACTGCTGCAGCTTTTGGTGTGAAGAAGCAGCTGCTGTGGTGCAGAAGGTTCAAAGCTATTTTATCCATCCATGGTTCTCCCAGGTTACACCAGGCAGAGTGTCTCAACTCCTCTTACTCCACAATGGATATAAGCACCTCTCATGCCCACTGGGCTCACATGCTGCTAATAAAAACTGAGTCATTACCAAGAAATTCTGAAGTGAGATTTGCTAATGGCAAAGTAAAACAAATGGACATAGCTTTGAAAAAGGTAGGAAAAGGTAGATTCATATTATATTCCTTGCCCTGGAAAAAAAATAAAATATCAAGATTACTTGTTTCTTTTGCCGCCAATTGATACAGAAGAAAACATCTTTACTTAACTGGCAGAAATTCTTAGCAGCATAGCAGTGGACTGAAATCCTATTCTTGATGTGTTAGAGCAATTGAAGATGGGAAAAACAAACTGTGTATCTGGTTTTTGATTCAGATATTGATTTGATACGTTTGAACACATAAAAGAAAAGATACATGTCTAATGGCTTGAATGTGATCTCTCATTTTTCATGGAGGTAAAGCTTTTCAAGATTTTTCAGGGAAGTGATATAATTATCAGAACATGATATTTCATAGCTGAACATGATTGAAGAAGAAAATGTCCTAGGTGACTGGCAGACTTTTGTTATTCTGAAGCTAGTACAGGACACCAAAAATTTAACGTAACTACAAAACCAGCTGTTACTAGATGTATTTCTGCAGTTGCTGCAAGTATTATTTTGAAAGTTTGGAAGCCTTCCTGTGAGCTCAGTCTAAGCCGAACAATACTAGCTCCAGAGTGAGGGAGACAGCGAAACCAGAGGAATCTCTTGCTGCCTGAGGGGCAGTCTGAGGAGACTGCAGAGACATGGGTTTCTTTACTACAGCTGTGTGATTAACTAGACATAAGATATATTAAGGTTTGTTTCTGTAGCTTCTCTTTTGCTCGCCTAGCTTGAAATTCGACTCAGAGTTCATGGCTCTAGCCACAGACTTCTCTTTGGATGGGGTAGAAATGCTGGAAAAAATTTAATACATTAAATTAGACAGATTCAGAACATGTGAGTCTATTTGTCAGGGAGCTCTCCCATGCTGCAGAGAGCTTGGAGACACTTTGAACCTTGCCTGGGAGAGGGACTTCCTGAGTTCTTGCACGAGAGCAAAGTCACAGTGTGTCTCCATTTACCAGCAATATAACCATACTACTTACCTACATCCCACCCAACTTGGAGGCCTCCAATAACGTGAAAAGTATTTGCATTCAGTTTGTTCCATTTCACAAGATCCACAGAAACCTTCACTTATCTTTAGCTACTAAAAAAAAAAACCAAATCCAAAACACAAGTGTAAAATATATAGTTCAATTGTCTCCATTTTACAGGTGGGAAAACTGAAAATTGAAATGGTATATGCTTAACAGTTCACACTGATTTGGTGGCTGAAGCAGGAAAAGGGATTCTAGCCCCTTTACAATGGCAACATCAGTAGGATGTACTAAAATTTCAACCATCTGTCAAAAGGAATGTCCTGTCACTTTTTATTTTGTTTACTTTTTATTATCGGGAAAGAGCACTGACTCTGCCCCCAGGCTATAAGAACAAAAGTGGTTTCTGCTGAGGCTTTGGCTTCAGCTTCTTCAATTCTCTTTTTCAATTGCCTTTTAATTCAGTCTCCTTTGTGCTTGGATCTTGTCTAACCTAGCCCTGATCTTACAGGATTAGAGATCTCCTAAAAATATTTGATTATACATCTCTATTACAAGCTGAAAAGAAACTAGCATGGGTTCATTCTTGTACCCTGGGATGCATTCATTAGAGTTACCATTTTCCTCAGACTGTCCTAGACTCTGCGTGTGCAATGCTCTTTGTTGTGCAGCAGCTCAGGCTCTTGCTCTGTCAGTGTAAGACCACATTGGCTGTGTTTCCAAATCTGAGGCTGTGGAAAGAGATGCCGCTTTCATCCTGTGGATGCAAATATCTTGGAATCCGAGATTGTGTAATTCTGCTTTCTTGAAAGAATTTTTACCTACTCCAATCCTAGTTTAGAAAACAGGATTTTCTGATTTGGGAGTCATAAAGTGTTTATTGTGCTACTTGCTGCAAAGACCTGCTACCAGCTGTAATTATAGTCAATAGTCCAGAAAATACTGGGGCTGGAATAAAACTAGAGTGACATATCCCAGAAAAGAATATCTTATTTTAGGAGAGTAAGTAGTCTTGCTCAAAAACTTTTCACATCAAAACATATTTTAATTCTAAAAACTGAAAAGGGAAATAGGGGGGAAACATGGGAGATTACATTGTTCAGATTCTTAAATTTCTTCTTCTACTGTAGCTTTGCCACATGTTCTAGAAGCAGTTTAAGTAAAATGACTAATATTTGACATATAAGATTCTCTGTTGCTTGCTTTACTACTCAGAGAAAATGAGGTTTCCATGTTGGTTTATTTTTCAGTTTCTTATTGTGTATTTTCTGTATTTCAACTGTCTTACTAAAGGCAGTCAAGCAGCATGCCATTATGAATTGCAGTGATGTTGGAGCTGGTTTTGAGGTCCATCATGACCAGTCTGTCCCAGCAGCAGTTCTACTTCCAACACTTTCACTCTTGCTGAGGAAAATTTATCTGTAGCAGAGGAAAGAAGCCCTTGACTACCCTGATCCTGAAGTTTTAGATGACTTTTTGGGTATCTTTGGCTCAGATCACTGAGCATGTTTAATTTCAAGACTGGAACTGTGAAGGTGGTTAGTATTTATGGGAATCTAATGTAGAGGGGAAATTCACCTGTGCTCGTAGTAGCCTACTGCTCCCAGCAGTGTTGTTGAAGACAGGTTGTTGTATGTGTACGAGCAGTGTGATGCCCGTATTATTACTGTTTATCAACATTAACATCTCACAGATGCAGAGCCGTGGAGAGCTATGGCACCACCCCAAGAACTTTTTCATTCCTTCCACTCCTTGTCCACTATGTAGACATATTAGAGCTTGGACTCATACACTGACACAGTGTATTAATTACCAGTGCCCCCACACCCAGTGTAAGGCAGGTCCCAATTTTCTTGGACTCTGAAATCTTTAAGTATTCTTCACACTAAATACAGAAGGCTGGAATCTGAACCTCAGGCTCACCATGGTAATGCAGAGTAAATCCATCAGCCCAGCGCTAATGGCTGGAGGCTGGCAATGCTGTGGAATTCATTATAGAAGAACCAGCTGCCCAACCTAGTTTGAGAAGAAAATCATGTTTCTCACAAACCTGCTTGACTGATTAAACCCAGTTGATTTTAAACAGTTATTACAACCTTCCACCTGACTGGCATTGCGTGTTCTGCACTTACAGTGCGACATCCCAGGAAAATCGCTGCTTGTTTGTTCCTAGGTATCTAGCTTCATTTCCATAATCATACTCCTGTTCCCCTTCAGATTTAACAATATACAGCCAGGCAGGTTTGAATGAGACATATGCCTCCCAGCAAGAACTTCTTCACAGAGGCGGTATTTTTGAACTTTAGTACACCAGGATTTTCTATATACACCAAACACTTGCAGTGATCCTACCCATGGGGAATCTCCCCTAAACAGATATTGCGTGTCCAGATGTAGGATGCCATGTGACAGATGAATTAGTCTTGGACATCATTTCAGCAAAGAGGTTTAGCTTCATAATTTTATTATTTTGCAGCTGCTAAGGACACCATTTACTTACAAAAAACCCCCATTCCTGTGTATATTCTGGTTTAGGAAAAGCATATAGAGAGATGTACTTTTGTTGCTGTCCTCTTTCATGCCACACTTTAAGAGCTGCACACATTGCTCAACAGTTGCAATCAGTTCTTGTTTATCTTCAGATCTCAAGAACGTTACTTTCACCACTGTAACACAGTGCCAGAGGCAGGTTATTCTATCGGCATACAGCAAGAAAAAAACAACATAGCAAAATTCAATTTATTTTGAAGAGTTGGAGATATTTGGCTATTTTGAGAGGGAGATACCTCTATTTAAAAAATCAAAAAAGGTTTCATTAACTGTGCATCAATCAACACCATTGAGCCAAGCACAAGAGAATCAAACAGGAAAGAATCAAAACACTGGCTTATAAGACTGCCATGCTGATAAGAAAATGAAGGAGACAAGAAGTTTAATGACATAGCCTGTCATCAGAAAATTATTCAGCACTATTATTTCAACCATAGATTTGGCCTAGTTGCAAGCGAGTAAGTTCAAAATCTGTGTTCTGTCTGTCTTGTTGGCAGTTTCTCCTTTAGGGTGACTTTTCATTCACTTTGCATTCAGAAAAGGTTTATAAAAATAAGAATCTCAACAGGGAAGAGTTGCTGCTTAAAATTATTAGAGCTAACATATGGAGTTTTTTTATATTTTAAGAAACATATTAAATTAAGGGAAAACAACATCAAGCAGAAAAAAAGTGTAGCTTGCAAGGTTTACAGAGTGGTGTAACAAACTGAAACAGCTAAGTGAACAAAATAGCCACTGCCCCAGAGGACAGAAATCTTAGGAACGAAAAGGTATGAAAGACAAATACGTTCCATTCATATTGCAACTGAGATGAGCATAACAGATGAGAGACAGGTGTAGTAGAACAGACTAAAATTAGAGGCAGGAAGGCTATGCATTTGTGATAATTAAATCCTGAGCTATCATTACTCACCTAAGAGAATGGAGTATATCAAAATGCAAATTATAATAGATAATTTCAATAATTACTAACTATAAAACATCCAGCTATTGCAAAAAGTCAGTGCTAAATTCTCAAAGGGAGTTGGCCCTTGCAACCAGAGTCAAGCATGGTATAACACCAAAATTTGAGGGCCTTTGCTGTCTTAGGAAATCCACAGAAAAACAGATGGCTGTGCCACCCATCTGGCAAAGGGAATACCTGAGTTCCAGTGCCTGTAAAATTTCAGTGAATATCCACATAAGGTTAGCTGAAGCAAAATATTTCTCCCATTTCCCCTGTAGCTTTGTAATTGTGAGGCAGTCATGTCCTCCTCTTCCCCCATCCAGATTTTCGCAGACAACAATTTTTCTGTATGAACTGGTATAGTTTCAAGGGGAAAAAGGTATTATTCATCCCATGATATTTGATTGACTGATATTCAGACCATTAGTTTGGGGGATGCAGCTTCAAATCTTCTCAGACAGAGAGGAAATTAATCTCAGTCTCCCATCTCCAAAGTGACAGCTCTGATGGCTAAGTCACCGGATAAAAAGATGTAGGATAAAACATCTACTTTGGGGCAGGGATCCATGTGCTTGCTGCATTCCAGGAATGTGTCTTGCGTTAGACGTTACAGAGCAGACAGGTGAAGGCATAGTTGTACTTCAGATCCCAGCACTGGTGACTCTTTCTTCAACATCCTGCTAGGCATCACCAACAGGAGACATTAGTTTCCTAGAAAACTTCATTAAGGAAAATTTAAGGACCTAAAGCAAGTGAACAGGAGTTGTGAGGATCCTGGCGGTTTTGGATATAAGCAAGAACCAACTGAACCTGTAAGCACCCAGGTAAATCAGCTTTTTTTTTTTTACAGTAGGCAGCAGAAGGCCATATAACATCTGTTGTCTCTATATCTCAAAGCGATGCACACATTTTTATACCCCATTATATCTTGTGAAATAATCCAAACCATCTTTCAAGCTATATCTTCTAAGGTGAAAAAATAATGAAATAACCCTTTGCATCATAAAGCCCCAATGGGTTCAGCTCTGTGTGTACAGATTCTCTGCTACTATGGTTGACAGAAGATTAGAAAAGACTCCACTGGAAAAAAAAAAAAAAAAACCACAAAAGAAAAAAAAAAACAATCCAAAACCAAAACCAAAACAAAACATCCCCCTCCCAAAAAAAAACCCCATGAACAAAAAAACCCTCATGTCCTTTGATCCTGTAGGATCATAGGCTGCACTGTTCCCAGGTTACTGTCAGAAAGCAATCTCCAAGAGGCCAGATAGCTGGAGCAAAAAATAGGTTTCTATAAAACTAAAGTTAGGGAGAAAGTTGGAGTCTTGAATTCAATCACTTTTCAAGGCGTTCATCCCAATGGCATCCAAATGCGAAGGTGAGAGGTGTGAAATAAAAAATGGAATAGAGCAGAATAGTTAGGCATTAGAAGGTCACAAAGGGAGGCAGCTTTTTCTGGAACACATTAGCTTCACTGATAAGTAAACCTTAAAAGTTCAAAAAATCAGCTCCAGATGGACAATCCAAAGCTCAGTTATTTCTCTAAACTTTTGGACTATACTCTTCTGTGGAATAAGAAAACAGCATGCTCCACTGTCATTTACATGGTATAAATGAGGGCAACAGAGATCAGGTATTAGTCTTTTCATTTCAGTAGCATTACACAGATGATTTATCAGTCTCATCAGGCAGGAAAACTCCTGAGAATAGACTTTCAACCAAAACATTCCTTTGGTTTAAAAACATGATAGAAATACCTACCACTGGAAAGTATTACTAATTTTATTTCCAGGTCTCGTTGGAGCCAGCAAACTCAGAGATGGCAGTGAAAATGGACTTTATCAGAGATACACTTATTTATCCAGCTTTTTTCAACACCTTGCAGCTGGGGAGAAGGCACAGATAGAACCATACTTTCTCCAAACCATTTTACTTTCTCATTAAGCTACAGTTTCCACCAAACTCATATAGATCCTGTCTCCCTCTTTTATTACTGTACCAGGAATATCAGATTAGAAATGCAACCAAGCTGGAAGGAAAGAATATTACACCTGAAGCTGACTGAGGGTCAGCTGAATTCAGTCTAATTCAATAACCTCTATCTTCAGGAAAGCGCTAAATCTCATCTTTACCACATCCTTAGACCGTAATATCTGACACACTAGTGTTTGCAGGAGTGGTCTCAAGGCTGTGGCTGAGAACAAATTCACTGGCTAGTCACAGTGAAGCATCCCACCTAGCAGTCTCAAGCAAAGCTCCAGGGCATTCATGTGCTGCAGGAGCACGCATGGACACAATCATCTAGCAGGTAAATGGGTACCATATCTCCCCTCTCAGACCACTCACTACTTTCCACCTGTTTCAGACTCTGGTAGCAACCTTATGTGATTTACGGGTGAGTAGGACAGGTTCTGAACCATCCTCTCAGGATTCCAGTATGCTGTCCTAAAGGCATATTGGTTTCGTGGCCATAAACATAAGATGTGTTTGAAGTTAAACATATGCTTAGTTGGTTTTTTGAATCAAGAACCAATTGGCCCTTCCAACACAGGTTACAGCCCTGATGTTGCAGTGCACACTGATTCATGGCTTTGGCTTCATGGAGATTATTGAAGAATCAGTGCTAATTTCCCCACATCTTAGAAATGTGTAGGTAGATGAGTGTGGGAATCAATCAATGTACTCCCTTTGCCATTATAAATCTTAGCTGGAACCAACATCTAGTGCTAAAAGACGTGAAATAAAATATTTCATTCCCCAAACCAAATCTGAATGCCTTTGAGAGGAGAGGTCAAGTGTGGTGGGGTGTATATTCTACATGTACGTATATAAATCATTGATAGCCAGATTGCTTCCCTATATTGATCACATCATACTTTCCTAGCAGGTAAATTATCTAAGAAAATAATCACTAAATTAACTTGAAGACACCAACCTCCCAGCAAGATTAATGATACATAATTTACTTTATGAAAGAAGCAAGCATCCAATAAATTAGAAAATGCACACCACCATCAAAGCAAATTGTTAAGTATCTCCAGCATTCACCTTACTGAGTAGTTGACGAATGGATTTCACGTTCTTTCAATAACATAAGAAGTATTTTCTTGTCACCCACCTCATTGTATAAGCAAATGTCTACTGGCTTCCCATAAGCATGCTATTTACACCACTTCACAAAGTGTTTACGACATGTACCTGTGTATATACAATGAGAGAGATGTAAAAGAAATGAGATTCCTTTTGTGGGACCTTAAATTGAGACTCATTTGTCACAGATTTAGATGGTTTTTATTACTAGTGAAAAACAAATCGTCAGGGGCAAGATTCATCCTGAAGTTAAAAATATGGCATCATACCTTGACTAACAGTGTGCTGTTTGCATCTCCAGAAGCAGCTCCAATTTGGGGAGTAACAGTCGTCTTCATCAGGTCCTTCCTACATCATTGCTTTCATACTATCATCTTCTTAGGACCACTGGAGATAGATATTTGTGAACTTTTTTCCTGAATTATTTTTCCTAGGGCTATACTTACCATTTACTTTCATGTACACAAGCATCATCAAAAAAACCCCACCAAAACCAGCTTACTTCCATCTCTTCTTAATGTCTTTAGCCTCTAGCATCCACTACAGTTACACTTACCTTATAAGGCTTGTTTGTTTAGTTCTCGGTGATTGATTGTTACTGATTACACTCCATGGTGCTGTCACAAGAGAGAACGGGTGAATAGAGGTTATAACTAACACTGTTTCTGAAAGCATTAATCAAATATTAATCAGCTTTCATTAACTCCTCAAAAGAAAAGGGCTGCATTTCACATTTTATGTGTGGGAAACTGAGGCACAGAGAATGGGTGTCACTTGCCTTCAGTCAAAAAGTAAGGCATTTACAGAAGTGCAGAGTACCATGGTGATAATCTCATGGTATCAGTCAGCACAATTGACACTGAAATCTGCAGTCTCATGGTGAAGAGATGGGGCTGGGCAATTGCTGCTTGACAGGCAAGAGAGGTAACTGAAAGAGGGACCTTGGGACAGAGTACTGGGACTGAACACTGTTGAAGAAGCATATTTTCTGCTCCTGTCAAGTAGTGAAAGGGTCAGGAAGGGTAATTTTGGCTTCCTGGGGAAACTGTCTTCCTTACTGGGACTCATACCTCCTATACCACAGATCTCAGTGATTCCCCAGTGGCATCAGAAGCAAGAAATCTGGCTTTACAGAGCTCTGACATAGGAATTACAGAATCATAGACCCATAAGGACCATCAAATCCAACTCCTCACAGCACTACCTAAAACTAAACCATGTAATTAAGAGCATAGTCCAGATGTTCCTTGAACTCTGACAGGCTTGGTGCTGTGACTGCTTCCCCAGGGAGCCTGTTCCAGTGACATTGAAGAACTTTCTCCTAATGTCCAGTCTAAACTTCCCCTGATGCAGCATTCCATTTCTTCATGTCCTATCGTTGGTCATCAGAGAGGAGATCAGCACTTCCCACTCTGCTGCCCCCCTTGAGGAAGTTGTAGACTGCCATGAGGTCACCCTTCAGCCTTCTCTTCTCCAAGCTGAGCAAACCAAGTGACCTCAGCTGCTCCTCATAATTCTTGCACTTGAGGCCTTTCACCATCTTGGTTGCCCTCTTCTGGACACACTCTAATAGTTTGATGTCCTTCTTACATTAAGATGCCCAAAATTGCATACAGTATTCGAGGTGGGGTCACACCAGTGCAGCGCAGGATGGAACAATCAGCTTGACCCTCGACCGTGCTGGATGCACCCTAGGACATGGCTGGCCCTTTCAGCTGCCAGAGCACACTGACTCATATTCAACTTGCCATCAATCCAAACCCCCAGATCTCTTTCCAATGGGCAGCTCTTCACTCTCTTGTCTCCCAGTCTGTATATAAAACCAGGATTACCCCATCCCAGGTGCAGAATCCAGCACTTGCTCTTTTTAAATTTCATATGGAAAAGGAGGCAATGGGTCTACGCTGATTCCCCAGTCCTAGGCAATAACCTGCTTCACTTGAGTTTTGAGTCAGCCCTGATAATTGTCAAATAAAAGAACCAAGAGGTGAATAAAGGACTTGCGTGATCCAATCTGGAATTTTGGGAAGTGACTGAAAACTCCCATCAAAGCAAATAACATTTTGAACGGGACAAAAATTAGGAAGAATGGCTTACAAACTCAGTGACTTGGTGGGGAAAGGATCCCTGAGACAAAGTTCATATAAACTGTACTCACAAAAGCTCTGTTTGGACGGTATTTCCATTGTCTGGCATATTTTGCAAAATGTAACACAGTCCAGGCTAATTAATCCTTTGATACAGATAGTTACAAGGATGAGGTTTCTGGGCAAAGATTTGAACAATATAGCTGATAGTTTCTGTTGGAAGTTCTGTTTGACCGGAAAGCTATCTAAGCACCTGTAAAGTTCAGAGATGATTCAACTCAGTACGGGAGCACTGACAGGAACTTAAAAACTAGAAACAAAGTAAAAGACAGGAAAAAAAAGCCTCCTCCCCAGAAGCAGCAACACATGTGCAGTCATTCTACAGATCTGGATACTTTTGTTTGACATAAACAGGAAGAAGCAGTATTAAAAAAAAAAAAAAATCAAAAGATCCCTGTGGAAGGTATATAGGAAATTAGGTACACAGTGGCAACGTATTGCTGCTTCACTGGTGTGGAGATAACATATAAGCAGAGTTCCACATTCAAGGAGGCAATGAGCTTTGATGTATTACCTGGACTTGTACAGAATACACATTTTCAAAAACAATAACTTAGTTCTTCACAGAATGCCATTACAGCCTGCAACGTTATTTCTGAGTGTAAGCACTGTAGTAGGCACTTCCATTTGGCAAAGACCAATTGCAAAGAGGTCGCAAAGAAGAAGGTAGAGAAAAAGTCATACTGCAAAGCGAGAGAGGGGGAGGGAGGAAAGGAAAGCAAAAAGGACCACTTTTCATCACTATCTCTGAATGAGCAAAGGGTGTTATTGCACACATTCAGGCAGATCCAATCAGCGTGCCGCATACTTTCACAACCACTATTCTGTCAAGTTTGGGCGTTGGCAGAAATAATATGTTGCACTGCCTTCTTGTTTGGCTTTGTATGCTGTTTCTCAAGATGCTTACCACTTCTGTGGACACCAGCTGTATCCACCTGCCTATGCTAAGTCAGGGTGCCAGGGCCTAAAATTACCCTTCGTGGGTGGTGGTCCCCATGGCACAGTGGATCTCACTACTGACTTACAACATGCCCTAATCAGAGAATCATCAAAACATCAGGAAAAAAACGAAAATGGAAAGAGACTGTGAAGATGTGAAAAAAATGTATTCTCTTCCATTTAGCGTGTAAGCCGGTATGACAGGCACAGCGCTCAGATGGATTCTGAACAGGAATATCACATTGCAGACAGTCTTCTTTCATTGCACATACTTTTCTCCAAAACGACTGATGAAGCGGTGACATTGGGCAGTACAAAAATGGAAACTGGAGGCGCAGTGGCGTGCTAGCCACATAGTCTCGTGCCCTGTATACCTCCCAGAGTGTAATAGGCAAAGACAGAATGAAATAAGGGCAAGTCAGACCCATTTCTCACACACACTTCCAAAGCACAGCCATCTACCGACACAGAAATTGCACAAGAGGCCAGCAGACACTGGGGCACAGCTGTTACTTTATGAAGGGGTTGGCAATGTCACACTCCAGGAGTGCAAAGCTCAAGGGGTATTTGATGGCACCAGAGTCAGAAAGGGCCACTTTGAGACACAGTCTTACAGCTATGACATACACATTCAAATGGCTATGTACTGGCAGTACACCCTGGAGTAGGGAACCAGCAGCTGGGCAGACAAACGCAAATAAAAAGCTCACTACCGAGCCTTATCACACATGTGCTGCATCAATCCCTCTTTACGTAAGACAAAATCGGTCTCTTCGTGATCCTGAATGACATAGATGTGGATAATGGATCAAATCAGAGGGCAAAGTGTAGCTTGGGATCAGCACCCCTTCAGTTTCCCAGCAACACCCTTATTCACCTACTGTTGGGAGGGGGGTGTGTTAAACACTGATCCTGCCCGCTTGGAAGAGGGCAGGAATGTTGATTCATTTCTTTCTCACAGTGGTGGAAGGCCCTGCATGAAAAGCAAGAGAAATAATCCAGAAAAGTACATGATCACCCAATTGTGGTTCTGCTGAAAGCCTGTACAGTTCCATGGCTCGATGTGGGTGCTTCTGCTGATTCATTGTTTAACACTGTGTCACTTCTTTGAGACTGTATATACAGATATAGTGGCTATGTTTATGAAAAGACTATCCCTCTATGAAAATACTAATTTAGGAGGCTACATCCTTTGGGTCTTGCCCAAAAGAGGCACAAAGCATGCTGTATATCCCAGACTTCATCGCACCATTTCGTCCCTCCTAGACTGGCTTCCATCTGTAAGAACACACCAGGCCATGAAAATAGATAGATGCCCATGCTTCTCCAAATCCAGCAGATTCAGACTGGGGAACTGCCGAGACCAAGCTTACTACTGTCTGCCAGCTTTGTCTCATTACCTATCATGTGTAATCTCTGTTGTGAGCTAGCAATAAGCACCCTTCCTTATTACCATTGCAATGTTCACGTAATTAAGTTATTCTCAAATTGTAGGCTATAACAGTTTACAGACTTAGATGAATTTGTTGTGACAATTCAGAAATGCTTATTCTCTCTAACCAGTTTATAGGAAAAGACACCTCCCAATTGTATGTGAAAGAAATGCTCTAGTTCAGTAGAAGTCATGTTATAACAGAGCATCTTGATTGAACTGCTCATCAAAGTTAGAAGTCTTAGGAAATCTTTGGGAGTATATTTATCACCACTGAGAAAAATGTTATCCAAGGAAGCACGTAGCTCTAGACAGAAGTTCAATTTTGGAAAGAAATTGCCCCTAATCTCACAAGTTGTGACAATTACCTTTTTCTCTCTGTCAAATGAACTTAATAGAGAAGACCTAAAGCTCTGCTAAAGTCTCGGGTAATTATGAAATTCATAGACTCTTTTAATTTTTCACACCCCGTAGCTAATTTCTTTTCTTTACATTTCCTTAGAATAAACTGGGGTTTTTTACTGTGCCATTGAATTGTATCCAGTATTAAGCAGAAATTCAGGTTAGTGGGACAAATATGAGTATCACATTTCCCAGGGGGGGCTGTAAACATATCAGTGTGTAAATATGTAAGTTACATATGTTACTCATAGTTTATATAGTTTACCCAGCTAGGGACAGACTGGAAAAGGTCCTTCACCAAGTGTATGAATTTGGAGGTAGGCCACTGGCCCACTGAAGCAGCAAAAATGTCTCCTGTGGCAAATGACTTTTCATTAGCAGCAAGACAATATGTGTTGCTAGACTCGAGACAAGATCTGAGATGCAGTGCTGTGGAAACCTGTGACACAAAATGCTTCCTTTTCCTTTTCTCACCTTTTGTCTCCTTTTCTCTTTGCCATTTATACAATAAAAGGTCGGAGAGGGCAGGAGTATCTTCTACAACAGCATCAGAAATAAGAGACTTTGGAGAAAGAATTAGTAGAAGGACAAGCTATGCCTCTGGGCATTACACATAAAAAAATACAACATTAAATACAGCAAGGAGGAAAAAGAGAAACATTTCTGCATCTTCAAATCTTTTCAGCAAAAGAAGCTATCTAACACAGGATTTTTAATGATTGATAAAGAGGATAGGATTGGCTTTCCAAAGTTTCTTTGAGTACTAAATCAAAAATGACCTTTAACGCTTCGATATAAGGGTGATTTATCTCATTTCACCGTTAGTGTCTATCATTGCTTTTTATAAAAATTGGGTCTACTTATTTCTACTAATACATATTGTTCCCCTGGGACTGCTTCAGGACCTCCCCATCAAAACCTCTTTTCTAAAGCAACAACAATCAGGCTGAGAGAAGCTGCTCTGTGCACTGCACCCTTTCCTGTCCTCTGCTAACCCCCAGGAGGGAAGCAGGAATGAGGTCAGGTTTGCTAACCTTTCCCCAGCTCTCAACAGGACCAGAGACATCTAACTCCTCCTTGGATCTATCAGCAGCTTTAAAGCGGCAGATTCTTGGGAGAGATGTGTTTGAGATTTTATGGTATATTAAAATGCTACTCTTTTTTTTAATACCAAAGGCACCAAAGTATAACAGAAAAGGGTAAGGAACTAATTTAATGTATAATACAAAACTAAAAGGACTAGACTTTTTAAAAGAAGCTTTCTCAATCAGCTTTCCCTCATATAAGCCCCTTTCTCTGTAATCTTTCCAATGCAATTCCTTCCATGCAAATCAAAGTGCCTTTTAGGATGAGAAAGTCAGGCCAAGCAAATAAAAGATCCTCCTCTAGCTTTAGCACAGAATTAATCAAGAAAAGTTGGGATACAATACAAAAAAAAAAAAGATAACAGGATTCTACCCTGAGTTTCCTTGCCATCTGCTTTCACCAGGCAACTAACACTCCCATACTTTCTTCAAGAAGGGTAATCATAGAGGCAGACATTAAACACTGGAGATACGTATATACTAAATATAAAAGCGAAGAGAGAGCAAACTTGAAAAGAGTAGATTCACAAGTAGAATTTTTGTCATTGTTATAGTATCTAACTTTTTTAAGCACTCTTTTATTTTGTGTCTTGAAAACAAAGATCCTTGCATAATATGGTGAAGATGGGAATGGGCATTCAGAGAGAAAGAATGAGGTTTGCAGTTTGGACTTTTGTCAGCACAATGGAGCTCACATCACTTTGTATGCTTTGAAATCTCTCACACTCATACGGAACTGAAGGAAATGAAAGATGTGAAATACCTATGATGATGTATGCCAGCAGTTATTGAATAATCCAAGCCTTTAGCTGGTATTTGAAACCGCTCCTACCAACTTCAAAAACATGGAGCTTTCTTTCAGCCTCCCTGGCTCATTTTGCTCTTGTACTGCACATAGAGAGCTGGCTAGCATGTTGAAATGTCCCCTTGTAGGGAGAGCATGAGGATGTCATGAGAGCAGGTGGGTAGAAGTAGCTCTTAGTATCCTTTCCATGAAAACTAAAAAACCTTTAATGGTAGATAATGTAAAACAAAATGACAACAACTTAGAAGAGTAACATGATTATCAGCATTTTCTAATTGCAAAACTTAAGCTGCATTAAACCGAAAAACTTTTATTTTGTAGCTGGAACCAAATGAATCCAAGGCAAAAAATACCAGTTCATAAAGGTCAGCTATACTCCTGGTCTCTTGTCTGCAGTGCTGATTTTTTCCAGTGGTGTTGCTTCTTTGACGAAATTATATTTGTGCACCTCTCATCTTCCTACACTGTCCTGGTGAATGTTTTTATCTGCTACAGATGCTGCTTTGCCCAGTTTCGTATTGAAGATACATTTTTTTATAGCTTCAGTTAGCTATAGATTATCAAATATGTTTATTTTCAGAGCAGGATTTACTTATGCATACTCATTAGCATCACTTTTTACTGCATTGGTAATCTTTGTGCTTATTTAGTATCTTATATTAGGGACATAAACTACATCTTACAGACATAGAGAAGAAAGAACAGGCATTTAACCCATAGAGTAGTGCCTCACTTTGTGCAAAGTACCTTAAGTACGTTACTAGTCAGCAAGCGTAAATTCGGCAATTGCTCATAATGAAGCAAATGCTGTAGCAAAGCTAGGAATAAAATGCGTATTTCTTACCTTTCGTGTAGGCTATTAACATGGTTGCAATAACTTACATTTAGTGTAATTAAATCTTGTTCTCTCCTGCAATTTCAGCTCAGCATGGTATCCTGTTATTCACAGCTTATTAGCACCTTTTCAGGAAAGAAAATAAAATCTCAGATATATAATTAGCTACAATGACCTACATAAATGTCATCTGCAAGGCTGTGACTGAATCTCAGTCTTGGAAGTGTTGGTATCCCATAGTGGGGATTGCTGCATCATAGCAAGCCATGTGTTTCATATGTAACCGACTTCCACTGCTTGGCTGTCCCTTTATTGCTGCTCCTTACAGTATGGAATTGCTGTGCATTAAAGGAATGAATAAAGTGGTCCTGAAGGGAAGTCTGGGCATCAACATACATCCTCTCTGTTTGGTAGTCAGTTCCCTTAAAATATTTCTCTAAGGTGCCATCACTTGCCACCACCTAGAGATTACTCATTCAGCTGCTTAATGTAATATTTTTTCATTAAGGATTCGCACTAATAGAAAGGGGTGCAGTAGGGAATATTTGTTGTAAGAAAATACCATCTACTCTAAATACAGAGAACACACCAGGCTGTGGTTCTATAAAGAATGAAGAAGATGAGATATAATACTTTGTGTTAATGAAGTGTAAAACTAAAAGGGACCATTAAGATAGACTTTTCAGACTCCCTTCCACAAAAAGAATAGAATCTTAGTCACTAACCCCTGCATGAAGCAACAGTGTCTTGTGATAGATCTAAGATGGTCAGCAGCACATTTTATCTTGTCTCAAAAACTTTAAGAGACGGTGAATGAGTGATTTTTAAGAAGATTAGACTAATCTACACCCACCTTTGGGAGAGTCTCACTTGGCAAATACAGAGGAAGATGTTCTTACCTTGTGTTCATTAACAACCAGTTAATCTCAGCTGGTTTATACCCTCAGTAAGACTAAGTCTGGACACTTCCCAGACTTTTGTTCTAAGACATAAACCACAAATGCTCTGGCAATTATTTGACTCCACCAAACAAACACTGGTATATGCAAGTTCATTGTTCTCCACACCCTCTCTGATTCCTAGTCCTGCTGGCAATCCTTTCGTCTCTCTTCATTGCTATTAGGACACGTCCTATGCCTCAAACTTTAACTTTCATGTGTTTCTTCCTCTGGTATTTTCCGGTTTTCCCTTTTCAAGCTCTGTTCACTTAGATCTTTTGTCGTACACACATCCTTTAAAATTGCTGCTTTATTCACACTACTTTACCAGCCTGTTCCTGAGGTCTTGAAAGTCTATTCTCTTCACCACCTTATTTATAAATTTCCTTTCTCCAATACATTATCTGCTACTCCAACTCTAACATCTTTCCCAACGAGTATTCAAGAAAGAAGTCTCCCTGCTTTTAAAAATTCAGATCATGCTTTTCTTATCCCTCTCTGGGTTTCATCCTAGCTGGACATGAAAACAATTCTTCTGCATTTAATAATCTGTCTTTCTACTTAGATTAGCTTTGAATATGATGGGCAGTTCCATCTATTAAATCACTCTTCAGCAGCGCCATCATCTCTGCTTCCTTCCAGAATAATTTCTCTTTCCCTTACTCTTTTACAGCGTTTCTCCCTCCTTCTGTCTGCTTTCCTCCATTCACATGCTAATTCTTTCATTGATTCAAATCCCCGCAGCCTTAGCAGTGTTTCTTAATATTTATTATCAAATCAACTACCTGTTCTCTTTCTTGTTTCTTTCCATTTTTATCACTGAATGTCACAAAATTCCCAGAGGATCTGTCATGCTACCTTTGACGGGATTTGGAACAGGAGTCCTTTGTTACCCACATCTCCTTTTACCCAGATCACTTGGTGACTCATATTGGTAACGATAGCAAGAATTACAGACACCTACCAAACTTAAAATCATTGTCTCTGTACTGCTACCCAAAACCAGGGTTCACCAGTCTTAAGTCCTTTTTCCTCTAGGGCAATCACTGTGAAAACTTTAATGCATTTTTGTCACCCCTTGATAAGGCTTTGCATTAAGCAATAGACAAACATTCTTCTTAAAAGCAGCCAGCAACATTTCCAGCTACTCACACTATTTTAATTGACAGATTTCCATAGCTTATAAGGACCTTCATTAAACTTTTCTGGTCTTCTACTGTCTACATAAAGCAGGCATTATCCATTGCATTACTATTCTTTGGCTGCCTGTTCTCCATCCTCTGGGTATCTCTAATTACATTCCTGTCTATTCTGTCCATCTAACTTTGTGTTAGCTTTGTTTCATTTAAACAGTTGTCTGGCAGAAATTTATGGGCACCTTGACAAGAAGATCTTCACACTCCCCACTGCTCTCCATGACATATATTCTACAAGTTTCTTCACTTCCATCACAATCTTGATGTCAGGGCTGATTCTGAAGTTTTCTCCTCCTGCTGCAAATCTGCCACTGTGATATTCTCTGAATATCACCTCATTGGTTTCTGATAACATCCTCTTTGATAACTTTGTGTCCTCTCATCTTAACTACTGAGCCTTATTCTCCTGGCTTCATCAGATCCTACCTCCCCACTTCTGTCTATGTATTTTCCTTTACACAAGTTCCTCCCAGAAGTTTTAATTCCTTTCTTGCTTATCTTGGAACCCAGTCCAGAGTTAGAGGGGAATCAGCTTAGAAATTGTTTCAGCAAAAGTTTTTTCTACTGGAAAAAGACAATTAATAAAAACCAACTTCTCACTGCAATAAGTTAGTGCCACAACAAAACCTCCATCAAGAAAAAGTCTTATAGATCCAGAATGGAATTTCTATTCAGAACTAGTTGCACAGAGGATCCCAGTGTGGCCAGGTACTCATTATAAAACTCTATTCAAACCCCTGTACTTTCTGAATTTTTTAAAACCTTAAGTTTTGGTGTATACTCCATACCCATCCAGCCGAATTAACTTTTTTTTTCTCTCTTTTTTTTTTTTTTTTGGTGAATATTCCTTTGAATTTGCTCTATCCAATTTAGCAGATCAGTGGTCTCCCTTTTCCTTGGATACCAACCATTAGCAGTAGTGCAGGGGTATTCTACTACTCAGTGGTTTTCTGAATTTCTTTGTCCATTCAATTTTCACCTCAGCTCAGATCTTATGAAATGCCTTTCACCTCCCTTGCTTGTATCTCTGCCTTTCTCAGTACCTTGTTACTTATTTCTTAACTCAGTGAAGCATTTTGCTGTTCTTTTTGTGTGACAGATGCAATCCTAAACACAGGTTGATTGTATTCCCTTTCAGTAGGGTAATATTCCTATTAGAATAGCAACTGGCACACTGAGACAAATTTGAATTTTTTCTCTACCTCACTGTAAACAGACTTTCACTACAGTAAATACAAATTCCCCTGCATGCAGACTGTAGGAAAATACACAACACAAATGAGTACTTCTAACTTTCAGGGAGATTCCAGCAGGGCTCTGGCTTTGGCAAGTGAAAGATTTCAGGCAGTACATCTTATTACATGGGTGGTCGAGTTATTGAACTTTATTGACAAAGGGCTGGATTTTCCAGCAAGACGGAGCTTCATTAAAATTCTGCAGAGACTGAAAATTCAATAATCTCTCTCACAAAGCACTGCATGAGTAGGGCTGATTAGGCAATTTCTCTCTCATTCCATTTCTTTTGCTAAAAGCGTTGTTACTTCTTGTTGGTACAAAAAGACAATCATTAAACGAGCATTCGCTATAGTTGATTAAGCAGAAAGTTTTAAAGGTGCATTGGCTTCCCTTCTCAGGGCTTAATTGAGGCCTTAAAAAAGTTGCAATAACAACATCAACAGTCTATCATTCTAGGTTGAATTATTTAAAATTTGGATCTGATTAATCCATTTGTGCCTCTTCTTTTTTCTTTTTTTTTTTTAAACTCTCTGCTTTCGTAACTACTTGTACATTTGCAGCCAGGTCTGCCTGGTGCTGGAAAGAGTGTGTAAATTACTTTCTACTTAATTTCTTTCCCTGTAGATCACAACTTATTTGCTCTCACTGGGTTTCTGTTAAGAGGCCCCATAAGAACAGAACTGCAGGATCAGATTGAAGATCCATCTAGGTGATTACCTCTTTTCTGGCAGTTGCTATAAGTAGTTAGGTAGAGGAGCAACACAGCAAACTTACTGTTACACTTCCTCTGGGAAAGCTCTGGGTTTCAGCAATCCATAGCTTAGGGAATTCTTGACACAAAGGTTGAATCCTTGTATTTAATAACTGTTAGTGGATTTTTCTTCTGTGACTTTGTTTATTCGAGTGCTCCCTTGTTGTACAATGTGATGGTGCCCTGCTGCTTGCAGGAAGGCTTTCCAGTAAGCAAAGCCAGTTTACAGAAAAGGAGACCCTACAAATCTGCTTTTAAGGGTCTGTTCACAGTAATTGCAGCAGCAATTTCCTCCCTTATTTTTTGTAGGTTGAGAGGGGTGGTTCTTAGGACTTATTTATGCAAAGATAGATGTTGAAAAAGGCCCAAACTCTACAAGATGGACCCCTAGAAAAAGAATTATCAGATTTGTATTCCTAACCATTCCTCTTATCCTCTCTTTCTGCTCTTGATCAGATAAATCAGTATCACTGTTTGTTCTCTTTTTTTAAGGCAGTTCAGCTGCACCCAAAATATAAGACCACAGCAAATGTTGGTTTGTGTTTGCTTAGTAGCATTAGTTATCTAACCTGGTCTGCGTCCTAGAACTGCTTGGTCCTCAAAACTAAGGTAAAGAAGCTGCTGCTGTTATTCAATATCTTCTGCTATGATGTTTTTGGAACACAGATCAATCCACTGTGACCCTGACTGTATTAGACAAAAAAAGGAGCAAATACCACAGCCCTGATTCCAGTTGTACTCATTCTCTGCTCAGCTGAACTCCCATCAACCTTAGTGAAATTTTGCCTAAGTTAGTACTGAGAAAAACAAAACAAAAAGTCTTCCAAACATGGTCCAGTATTGGTGCAGACACACAAAACTGTGCCTTGAAACATGAGTGCAAAACCCAGGTATTGCAATGTCTCTCACCCTTTGACCATCATGCTGTTTCTGAGGAACTGATTGATATTTGTCCTGGTTTTTGTTTTGTTTGTTGTTTTGTTTGTTGGG
>VWZZ01008043.1:24202-88037 GCA_013399095.1 Psophia crepitans
AAAAAAAAAAAAAAAAAAAAAAGAGGCTCGGCATAGTGAGACACATAGGTCAGGAGAACAGATGTCTAGTCCAAGACATCTGGATACAAAATGACTGGAAAAGGAGCACTGGGTGGCAGCGGGACCAAGGAACGTGCCAGTAGAGGCTGAACAAAGGTGGGAGTCCTGTCCTGTGGAGAGAAACAGTGAAAGAGAAAGGCTCATCTGATCTTTCCACACCTAATTCCTGAAGATACCATTCTTCAGATGAACTTTTGGACACAGTTATCTTCAAATCTGAACGTGACACATAAACTGAGATTTTCCACCAAATGTATTGTCTTCAGAAGCTTCTGCGTTCTACAGCCTGGAGACCCAACTTTTCAAGAAGCAACTCCTCTACTGTAATGTCTTGGGAGATTCTCCAGTGCGGGACTAGACAGCTGTCTCACCATGGCTATCCAAGATTCCCTTACAAAACACTATTCAACACAACCGCTAGATCTCGGCTGTTCACTCTGTTTTGCGGTTCCTGGGGGCACTTTTGCAAAGCAAACTGCCGGCAGTGCTCCCCTGCCTGCACCAGGGGGCAGGAGAAGCTCACAGTTTCGGCAGCGGAGGCTGCCTGCGGCAGGAGAAGGACCCGACAGACGTGACTTTTGCACGGCTGGTCCCGCCGGTGCTTTACCCTTCTCCTCTCCCTGAAGACAGCCCTTGCTGCAGAGCTGTTTTGTAATAGAGACTGGAAAATAAATACGATTTGCCATAAAACTTGTGTCAACAAAGGTCTGCAGATTTGACTCAAATGTACACAAGCAGCAGAGATTGTTAGTAGGAAAAGGCCATTTTTGCATAGTCATTTCCGTTCCTGTAATTACACTTTGAAATAAATACCAGTAAGGACTGCAGTTAGAAGGCAAATCAGAACATTCCCTTTCCTTATGTCTTTTCTCTGACCATAATTAAGACATTGTGCTTGAAAATCAGGAAACACAAACACCATGGCCTGGGAGATGCGAGGAGTAGGGTTGCAGAAGAAATCAGTAGGATGCCACTTCACCGTTGCAAAGTAGCCCAGAAAAGTGGAGCAGAGCTTGAGTGAGCCAAGCCATGATCCCATGTAAATCAACATCATTCTCTTGATGCAGTAATACACAATTTACACCTAATAAAGAGTGGCTTACATTCTTTTGTGGGGAAAAAAAAAGTGCTGAGAAGAAAAAAGTCTTGTTCATATGTTTACCAAATCCAACTATTTGCTACAGTAATAACCACTAAAATTTGTTTTGGAGCACTACACTTCAGTTTTCTCATATCCCATACTTTTTTTATAAAATAAGTGTATGCACAACAACCATGAGAACGACTGATAGATCTGAAGCTGAAACTAACTGCTTATTCTAGAAAATAAATAATTTAGTCTTTTAATACTTTTAGAAGGCAGAAAGCTATTGTTTTCCTGTAAAGAAAGGAAAACAGGGTCACATGAAGGTAAAGTGACATGGCATGGGTTCTATCAGAAGACAAGAGTAAATGAGGAGTTCCTTGCTTCTCAACATCTGCTCAAGATCCATCACAAGTGCTGCACTGACCACCTTCCCTCATCTGCACAATAATCCTCAGTGTCTCAGCCCTGCTGCACTACTCTACACAGGGAACGATGACATGAACCAGGGTAGATCACTGAGTTCTGAAAATACAGGTGGTGGTGTTACTGAGGCAAGAGGTATGAAAAATGGTGACCTTGCAAGAAGTGGCTGCACTCGTCTAATTACTGATGCAGAGAGAGTCTCTTCCCCTGCCACAGCCATGGACAGCTGCTGCCCTTTCCTTTGCACCCACCCCCATGCTTGCCTGACTTGTGACCTGACTCACCTTGCTAAACAAGCTAATAATAAAGCTAGTAAGATATCAAGCTCACCTCTTCTAAAAAAAGAGGAAAGAGCAGGCCAGCTTTGGTGTCCTACAAAACCTAACTCTGGTGTGCGTAGAAAGTACAACATGTCCATGTAAACCAGGTAGACTCTATTAACAATGCTGCTATACCTTCTCAGCTCAGGAGACACATGAAAAAAGCAGTAAGTGTGATGCCACCACAAACAATGGGTCAGATATGTGCAAAGCAGGAGGGAATTCAGCTCCAGTCTCCTACCAACTTACTGCATCCATAGCAATAACTAAGGCAGAGGTTTGTGTTCTAGTATTTAGTTCTGGGACTGCTGGTCCTCTTGAGCAATTTCCTCTCCACTAATGGGCTTATTTCTGCCAGTGGCATCTGATTTCATCTCCACATGAATCCTGTCAGCTATTCCCTTCTTCAAGGCCATTTCTTTCTTCCATTCCTCTGCCAAGTGAGTGTGTACTTTGTTTCATCTCCTTCAACAGAATGCCTCAGATAGAGAAGTGCCCCATCTTCATTCCCCAATAATACAGTATTACTTTGTAGTGGTAGTAACAAGGAGGATTGCTAGAAGTGAGTATGACTATACTGACCCTGCATTTTTTGGGACTTGGTTGAGAACCTGCCTGATTTTAAGGACCCAAGCCATTCCCCTGAAGCCCATAAGCTGACTTAAAATTATAAATGCATTTTAAGTACCCTGCTAAATCAGACTTCACTGAGTGACACTGCCTCTAAGGGATACAACAATAAAAAAATCCAGCTGTTGGCACTGAGGAAGCCTTCTTCATGCTGGGTGGCCAAGGCCACATTTTTGAAGCAGGGAGATGAAGGCTATAATTGAGGCTTCCCATGTGTGTCCAAATCAGAGCCTTATACAAAACCTGTGAGAAGCAATGACAAGTTTTGCATTGACTTGAAAACATTTTGGGTAAGATTGCTACATAGCAAACATTGAGGAGAAGGCCACCAGAGATTGGCACCCAAACACTGGAGGCAGATAAAATGAACCAACTTGGTATAAACACACCATCACTGAGAAACAGTTCTGCTCCTTATTCCTGTCTGATCCTTAACATAGCCTGCACCAAAATCTCAAGTTTGTGTGCTGCATCTTGGGTATATCATTAGTACTTGACTTGGAGGTCTCTTCATATTCCACCAATTCAACCAAGCAGAAGAATAGGTTTGCATAGTGCAGAAATTAGTCATTGGGTAAGCTACTTGTTAAGTGAAGGGCCGTCTTGTGGCTACATTTTCCTACAGCAAAAGTTACAATCAATGGCAATTGCAAGACGGAGTTGCTCACTGCTGAGGCAGACGTGAAACAGCAATAGTTAAATGCTTCCCTCCTGTGATGGTATTAGCATGACTGCTAGGAAATATGTGCTTGAAAATGCCAGAGAAAGTGATTTGTCTGTGACAGAAGCTGTTTTAAGAAGAGAGAAAATGAAAACCACAACCACACTAAAATAAAGCCTCTTTTAATGAGCTTCGGATGCCTTCTGGAAAATTGAGAAGAGCTTTTAAAGCATAAATGGTCCTTCTGGTATATCATTATGTTTTCTGGTGGAGGGTTTTGTTGGGTTTTTTTGGGGTTTGGTTGGGGTTTTTTTATTACCAAGTATATACTTTTTTATTTTATTTAACTGAATACAGGACCTTTGTTGTTAGAAACAGAAAGCAGGAAGGACCAAATTGCTCCAGTCATCAGAAGAACCAGTGTGAAAGATGTTTACCTGAACCTAACCTAAATTCCTGAGGATACCCACCAGTATTTCCTGGAGGATGGTTTGGTAATCAATTTACATTTGTGTTGCTGAGTGTGAGTCATTGGAAATCATAACGATCAAGTCTCTGTATCACCCCTCAGGTGAAAGTGAGAAGAGGGGAGGACATGGAAAAGAAATCTCATACGCCTTTGCAGACCCTGCTTCTGGGCACAGAAAAAGGCCTGCAATACACTTAGAACAAAACTACACCTCCTGAGGGTGGGATGGTTTTCAGACTATGACTGTTGCAACCCAGTTCTATGCCAGTCTATTGTTCTCCTGTTGAATTCTCCTTTGTCATATTGCTTGCTTGGAAGAACATTTTTTGTTCTATGCCATTTTATGTTGTATGTTAACAGTTCCTTAATCTGTCTTATTTTATGCCACTAGAGCTATCAGTGGGGTCCTACTAGTGCTATATAAGTTGACAAACCAGCACTCTCATTCTTCAATCTAAAAATCAAAGTGGGAACCTGACATTGAAGAAGTAATCTTGAACTTGTTAGCTATTGGTATGCCAGCATCTGACAGCTTTCCATCCATATTTTTGCATAAAGTTGTACAAATGTATAGCCACCGCCCTCAAAATGAGTGGAACAAGTAAATCGTTGAAAACTACAATCTAGTGTTTCAAGTTGCAATCACTGTACTATTCAATCATACTGTACTTCTACTTGCTTTCCAGTGAATCTGTGCACATTGACCCAGCCTGAAGAAATGCTGAAAGTTCTCCCATATGAGAGTTATTTATTGCATCATTGCAGGCAGAAGGTCTATACTCATCTTTAACACTTCCTGAATGAGTAATCTAGCTATGGAACAAAGGTGGTTGCTTCAAACAAGTTTCATGAGAAAATAGCAGCATTTACCCAAAAAAACACAGGCCAGGCACTTATCTGCCAGCAGCAGTTTCAGAAGCTGAATCTCCATTTCAGAAACGTCGCCTCTGAGATCACTCTCTAAATCTAGGCAATATAGAGAGCGTAAGATTCCCCAGTCTCATCAGTATTGCCAGTTGGCTGGATTAGGCTTTCTCTCATCCCCTCCATTTGGTGTGACTGCTATTCTTAGACACCTACATTCATTACGTAATGATCGGAAGTCAGCCCTGTGCATTCCTGTGCTGTAACCAAGCTTTTGAATTGGGGGGGTGCAAGGGGGGGAATTGCTGTACTGAATGTCAAGATGCCTAAATCCTGGTCTGGATCTGGTCCTGTGAAAGTAAGGCCTCGGATTCCCTTCTTAAGGAGGAGTTTGTCATGCTTGGTCAGACTGTTGGGCTTGATATTTTCTGAACTCTGGCTGGTCATTAACATGCAGGCTCCACGACAAACATTTATTCTTTATTTTCCTCAAGTCCAACTGCCCAGTTACACCTCAAGTTTCCCTTTGCTCATTCCCTCTGCTTATTCCACGCAGCGGGTTTCCAGGGTAGGAGTCAGCAGCCAGCTCTGCTGCCGTCTGCTGCACAAACACCAGAGGGGATGGGAAGAGGAGTCATAAAATCCAAGTGAAGAGGAACAGCTTATTCACCTATGCAAAGGATATGTCACCAGCATTTTCTTTTTTTTTTTTTTAAAAAAAAAAGCTCTTCAATGATCAACTGCCTCAGCTGAGACCCTTGAAAGCATTTTGTCTGGCAGAAGAGAGGTATTCATAGGCTGCCTGCAGGGTTGGGTTTAAGTGTATTTTATTACTTCCGCTTGTAGCTGTCGCAAGTCAAACTAATTTGTGGTGGGGGTCTCAGAGAGAGCAGAATCAATGCTCCCTTCACCCATTTAAAAACTTCAGCTTCTCCTTAGTGCCCTGTAGTGCATCTTCACCAAAGACAGCTTTGATTCATGCCTTATCTGTCCTTAATAGAAAGGGTCTTGAAAGTATGTTCAGCCACCTGGAGGACCTATTCCATACAGGCTTGTGACTACACCTTGTGCCAGCAACTCATGTAATTGAAACCATCTGTAATTAAATGCTCTGTCTTCCTCTGAGCTGTGTCAGTGACAGAAGTGTCACTGAGATTCAGATCCTTCATTATCTGTTACCTTCTGCACAGGGTCTCTGAGGCCAATCCATAACCATCCTCCTGTCAGCAGCTGTGACAATTCCTCTCTGCAGAAGAGAGGGGAAGTGTCTCGAGCTTTCAAGCTGCCATTTTGTCCCACTGCATGCTGAGCCTTTGGCCTCTATTTCAAATTTGATTGCCAGTAAGATCCTCTCTAAAAGGGCTGAAGAGAAAGAGCAGGCTCACAGATGAGACTGGAAGACCCGGTTTTCCAATATCTGTCCCCATCTTTGTTGCTCTTCCCTCTTTACCTCCACCTCTTCCTGTCTTATTTCTTTCCTTTTGTCACACATATTTTGCCTAGCAAGGAAAGAGGGCATTTGACAGATGGAGGCCTAGCTTGTAT
This sequence comes from Psophia crepitans, assembly GCA_013399095.1. NCBI lineage: Eukaryota > Metazoa > Chordata > Aves > Gruiformes > Psophiidae > Psophia > Psophia crepitans. The sequence continues at coordinate 30,262 of VWZZ01008043.1, forward strand.
TCTCATCTTTTCTTCTAGGTGCTACCACACTCTGACTATTAATATATGACAGTGAAACAAGTCTGTGGTTTCACAAGCTCATCTCACCAAGTACTGAAGAAGAAAGTAAGTTAGTAGCTGTCATTAACTCCCCTTGGCTGTTACTAAACTCTTCCTCATATCGATGAGAAAGAACCAAGAAAAGTCCTTAGGAAAAGAAAACGTCTGGTCATAATTACAATGCAGGTGCCTAATCTGTCACATGAGAGTCAGAGGCAAAGTCTAAATGACTGAACTCACCCCTGGAAAAGTGAGATCAGAGTTTGCAAATTAACTACAAAATCTCTACTGCAAAATTAAGTACAAAATCAGTGGGCCATGATAAGAAACAGTAGCTGAAGAATAAATTCACAGAAAAAAAATACATCTTGCTCCCCGCTGAGTTGCTTTTCCTTTTAGTTTAGAACTTCTAAGAGTCACCTGTCTGCCTGCATCATTTAATGACCATTCAACAGCTTATCCCTCCAGCTGCCAAGATCTCTCAAAGCTAGAACCACTTTTTGCCTATAGCTGGCCAGCTGATCCCCAGAAGGGTAGAAATCATTACAGATTTCAGTCACGTGCAACTTTACACCACCTAGGCAGGATACTACCATCTGCTCATTCAGCTGGCAGTGTTTTTCTCATCCATACTGAGTGCAAGGTATTGGAGAGGGGCAAGGGACCACAATGCCATAAAGCACATGGGAAGCATGCTGCCTTCCATCCAGAAGGCTGATGTATGTCAGTGGCAGATCTAGTGATCTTTACATACATAGCATCAAATCCTCTCTGCTACTGCCACAAGTACGAGTAGTTGCACTTCCAAAGATGGCTTCAAGAAAGGTAAAAGATGAGAAGGAAATCCCTTCCACACAAGGTTGTTGTGCACCATTGCTAGTTGCAAAGATGCGTAGCAACTGCTAAATCCAAGCGAGGCTTGATGCGCCAGCCGAATCTGCACACTAATCTTGGCCCAGAGCCCAGCTTCCGTAGCTTGTGGGTGCCAGCGCTGCACCCATGCTGCTCACTCTCCACAGCCTCATCCCTCAGCTCTAGCAGGACAGTTGCCAGAAGTTTACATTACAGGTGTGTTAATGTACTCCTTACATAAAGAAAGCCACAGGGCTTTGGAGCTAGATGTTTGTGTATTTACACTCTGGTTCATCAACCTCAGTATTTAATTGCTTTTTCCAAATTAAAGCAGAGAAGAGAGACAAGCTCACTTAATGAATAAACTGCTCCCATTGTTAATTAATCAGCAGCAGAATAATGGTTCAGGATCAGAGCTGCTCTGTTCTAGCCCTGCTCAAAAGGAGATCAGCTCACCTCCTCCAAAACACTTGAGAAAGCCTGCATTCAGAGGTTGCCTAGCAAGTTAGCCAACGCAGGCTGCGATACAGAGTGTGCTGCCACAAACGTCGTCCTGACGCATTCCCACTTCAGCTCCCTCGTCACCAGCTCTGGGTATGCGACACTGCAAACAAGGAGCATCTCCCAGGGACTTAAACAGATAGGACTAAGCTCTGGCCCTGAGTCCTGGCATGCCACCCAGATGCCGGAAAGCTGGTGTGCAGTGCTCCTGCTGTGACATGCTTAATGAGCAAGCCACCGCTACCACCCACAATCATTCCACTCTCCAAATGGTCTTAAGGCTTAGCTTCATCTGTCAGAGCCATTAGTGTAGCCCAAGTAGTTAACGCTGGGCACATTCAGGCTTTTGCTTTGAAGTTGTTGCATTGTGATTATTTTCTAGCAAGAATTAGCTGGAAACTTCTTCCAAATCAAATTATATCAGACCTGAGACTATCTGGATAAAAATAAGTAGTGCAGATCAGCCAGGCAAATTGCCAGGCAGAAGAGCAAAGCATGTCACTGGTGAGAAGGAACAGCTCACCTTCATCACAGACCAATTACAATGGCATCTGCTGTGGATCTGCCAGCTGCTCACATTTCCCTGACATGAGTTCACCTGTGGCAGCACAGGCGGAGGGCTGGCGTTGCACGTGGTCAGAACATTTTTCTTTGTTTGAGTACTCGGCAGTCCATTGACCTGGAGTTTTACGACGAACTCCAAGCACATTTATCCAGAACACTGGGAGACTGGGGGCTGGAGGGCTATTCCAGGAGCTGAAGTGACTAAAGTGGATGTCCTCATCGTTTATGGCTTAATCAGTTTAATCATTGTGTCACGAGGACATTACAAAAATATCACTGGCTTCCAGGCCGATCGATACTTTTATCAGGTTTTTGTACATTGACCTTTTAATACACAGCTGACTGTGTAATCTGCCCTGATTGAAGAAAAAGGCATTTTATCACATTAAAATTTAAAAAAAAAAAATTTTGGCATCATATTACCACACTCCATAGAGAACAGTTAAAGTAAAGAAAGGAAGGTCAGAACAAGTGTGCTAATGTGAGAATGAAGAGTGAATGTGAAATTAAGGAAAAACAGGAAATCAAATTTCCAGGGAGATTTGTGAGCCTGTGGGTGTTTTCTGTGTGTGTAGTGAGGCAGTGCTTAAATATCCACAAAAGGAAGGAGCTCCTTCCCACAGGCTATAGCAGAACATGGTAACAGTTCAAGTTTAGGTACTATGAAGAATGGCATGAGAGGAAAGAGGGAAATTTGAGGGACAGAGGGGAACAAAATGGTTGTTGATGGGTGCATGCTAAAGAAATTAGGGGTAGGGGTGATATGAGAGGGCAAACTGATTTTTGCAACCCAGTGTCTTGGGGACCAGGTGCACAGTGATAGAGTTAAAGGCCTGGGACATAAGCGGATTAGACAGTAGTTTCTGAAGAAGCAATAGCAGGAAGTTTATGTGGGAAATAAGTAGCAGACAACCTCTTCAGAGACACATATCCTGTTTTCCTACAAACATTCCTAGTTAAGAAAAAGAAAGAACCCAAATAAATCCCATATAACGAAGTCATCGCATTATTTTTTCTCTATTTTTTAAGTAAACAAAATGTACTTTCAAGTTCTGTGAGAGGCATTAGTGGATTCGAAAATATGAAAAATTAACACCACATTTCCCACAACTGAGCTTGCAGACCACAAGGGTTTTACTGCCCACTCTGGTTTCCTTTGTTTTCTTAGTTGTGCTCCACATCAGAAACAATGAAAACTTTTTTTTTTGTTGTTAAGAAACATTTTTCAAATTGAGCCGTAAACCACTCCTGATGTATGAGAGCGTGGATGTGTGGGGGTGTGTGAGCAAGCTTGTTTGTGAGAGAGAGGAAGAGTGGATACATGTGTGGTAGGGGAAAAATGAGAGCTAAGACGACAGAAAATCCAGTCTCGGGTGGAATTAAGCAGTGAAAAACGAGTTGTGAAATAGAATTATAGCAAGATGAGGTTATTTTTGTGATTTTAGGCCAATTGGGGAAGTGGGAAACCTAGAAATTCTCTCAGTTAATAGCAAGGCAATTCAGAGTTCATTAAATACTCAGTTGTTTGGCTGTTTGTTTTAAATCTCCCAGCAACAAGAGGAAGATGATTTACAAAAGCTATAGGAGGAAAAAGTTCCATGGGACTTAAAAAAAAAAAAAAGAAAAAAACCCCTTTATCCATATGAATAAAAGCTCTCTCTGTGCTGGACTTCTTTTCATAAGCTTTGCTCATGTTGTAAGTTTCTATATTGTAACAGCTGGGCCGCATTTTTTCACCATTCCTTCTTAAGCAAAAAACCAGGCATATTAGTGGGACCTGGTGCAGATTACAACAGTTCAGGGTAACTAATCAACTGCTGCTGGGTCAGAAAGAAAAAATCCGCTGCTGTGAAATGGCAGGAATTGTTGCCCTCTCTCAAGTAAAGTAATGCCATGTACTGATTCCTTCCGGCAGTTTCTGTACTACAAGGTTTTCTTTTAAAATCATACTTACTTTTTGAGCAGCGATTTAAGCAGTTACTTAAAATCCTGCAGCTAAATCAAATATTTAATTTTCATCTAGTGTCAGTGAAAGATAACAGAGCTTGGCAGGTACTCAGCATGAACAAATTGAGATTTGGATTACTACAAGTACTTCTATGTTCTTCAGACAGGCATAGAGGCAGTCCATCCAGACAATGACAGAAAGCGGGACATTCCTCCTAAGAACCGTCTTGTCCTTGCTCCTTGCCCACGGCTGCCAATAGAGCTCGTGGTTACTTGTGATGCACGTACCTGACTGCACTGGCCTGAATCCCACCAGGTGGCATGGAGCAGACATTTGAGGCCAATCTGCACTCACTCCTGGGGTAGCCCAGCGCCAAAACATTCACCTACAGGTTAGGCAGTCGGTATTCCATTTCCAGCCCTGTGAGGCCGTCCAATTACTCACCATGTAATTACTTGGTAGTCAGTAAATAAAATTCACATGATCAGAAAAATACTGCTTTGTTAGGGAAAGGAGGAACGGGATAAATAGAAAATTAGGGGGTTCTTTTCCAGTAGAGAAAAATATTAGTTTCAAAGCTTGTATCCATATTTCCTCTCAATTTCAGGGATGTTTGTCTGGATCCATTTCTAGTTTTAAGCTGCAGGATGACTTACCATCTAAAAAAAGCCTCACATTTGGGCAATGTGTCTCAACTCTTTTTCAACTAATTCAGCCTACAGCTTCCAGAAGCTGGGCCACCTAGGATTTGCTCCATGCACTGTTAGCAACTGGCAGTGTGTAAGGGAATAGAAGTATTACACAAAATCCTGGTAATGGCTGAATCCTGCCTGTCAGCTTTAATAACTTTAAAAAAAATAATTACTCAAGTCTAGCAAATCTCCTAGCAATCCAAAGCTGGAAAGGACCCAAATTTACCTTCTGCCCTGTGCTGAAAGTCACTATTTAAAGACAACTGAAATAATAATAATAAAAAATTAGCATACTGGTATTGGAGAGAACTTAATTTCTATTGCCCCCACTAGATACAATGCAGAAAAGCCAAATCCCCACCACTATAAAAGATACAGCTGGCTTAGCAGACACACAGGAAAACCATGTGGGATGTTTAGCTTTGCAATATAATGACCTAGGAGTGCTTCCTACATGGCAGAGGGAGAAGTGAAGCCACTTTCATTCAGGTTCAGCTAGGTTTGGGGATCTGAAAATCTAGTTTAGATTCAGATATTTGTAAGGTTACGTGGAAACGCTGTTTTAGCAGAGGGGGTGAAAGAAAGGTTTTATAAGGATTTGTTCCTGGGAAATCCTACCTATTTACATGGGAATGTGCTCACAGCGATCTGAAGAAAGAGGACTGGCCTCCTAATCTTGTGTTCAGAACAGGCCATGCAGACCACTTCCTTGCCTCAGTAGGTTTTCCCTCAACCCCCTTTCTGCTGTTGCAGTGAAAGTGTTTTAAAATGCAATGGAAAGAGAGGGGACAAACACAGAAAGAAAGGCAGTTTCTTTACATAGATTCTACAGATAGAACCTATAGATATATAGTTACATTTCTGGTGTATTTCTAATCTAATGTTGAGCGTCCTAAAGAGCTAGTATTATGCAACTATACTTGCAACTCAGCTGAACACATTTTATTTCCAGGATTTTTCTTATGGTGTTCCGTCTCAATTTTCCATTGCTTATATTTATCCTGTCTACCATCCTAAATATTTCCTTTCCCCTGCCTCCTCTCTCCTTGGTATTTATATCACAGTTTTTCAGGCTGTTAAATCTTTCTATTTCAGCATCCCTAAACTGTGCCACATTTAGAATCTTCTCTCATAAAACAAACCCAACATGACAAAACTAACACATCTCTTAAAGGTGGGTCCTCTCGGAGCTGGACTTGAGAGGTTGTAAAGCCCACAGCCTAGGCCTTCCCAAGTTAGATGGAACAACTGTAATGAACAATCTCAGCTGTGCATTTCCTGTCTTTTTTCCTCATGAAAACATACATTAACAAACCGATGCTGAGAATCTCCAAAAAACAGATCACAGAGTTTAGCCAGCTAAAGAAAAGGCAGAAGCCTCCATGTGAACACACAAATCTGAAAATGTTTTTACCCTTTGACTTGTTTTACTGCTTTTGGACAACATGTGTGATACTATAAAAATCTGCTGCTCTCTTAGTGTGAAAACACTGTGCCGTAAGGGGAAGGTGGGAGATTTCTTTGCATGTTCTAACCTGCTATAGCATATTTATCTCATAGACTCTTGGGGTTAAGAAGCTGGAACCAGGACACATGTCTCAAACATACCCTACTTGTTTGAGTGTCACAGTACTGGAAAGAGACAACCAGTGCTCCAGGCATCTTCTGTGCTACAACTAGTTGCAAACCATACATGGCAACTGATCACTTTACCCCAGAGCTATTTGGCTCTCCAGGCTCAACAACCACCAACTGTCTAAGAGCAACTACAGAAATCAAATACACGGCTGGGTCTTTGCAGGTCTTTACTCCAGGCTGGAAAACAGCATGTCCACCCTTGAGCTTTCAAGGAGGCCTGTGGGAAAATAGTGTGGAGGAATAAAGGGAAGGCATGCGAATTATTCTGCAAGGCAATATGATTCTCTAATTGCTCAGTAATTAAGAGGTGAGATGTAATTAATCACTACAACTACTTCACTGTTTAACCTTGACAAAGTCCCCAGTGATTGATTCCGTGCTCACGTTTCCCTGTGCACATATTGGGAATATTAGCTAATGCAAAGCAAGAGTCACCCAGATTTTTGGAGGCTTTCCAGGAACTCTCTAAAACCCACAACCAGGCAATCACTCAGAGTACCCCACTTCGTATGTAAGAGGTAAAGCAGTCATTTAACTGTAGCCACATTACTGGGTCTCTTCATGTGACACAATTTCCAAACTTAAGTACCAGTTGCAAAGAAGTCATACCCCAGATCTGAGAGCCCTTTCCCACCATCTCATTGTCCCTGCACAACACAGCACAACTGTTGCAATAACCCCAAGGACAAAGCCAGGAAGTCTGTGACACACCCCAGGCCCTGATCATCACAGCTTTAAGCTGAAGAATTTTGAGGGCAGTCAGTCTGGAGCATAGGGATGATAAGTGACTATCATCTTTGTTGTGGGGTATTTGAGTCTCTTTATGCTTGAATGCCAAATGTTCTTTCAAAGACTGTTATTTTAGCTCAGTTTACAGGGCATAAGGATCATCAACACTAAAAAGTATCAACATACTTAAGCCAGAGGCTAAAAAAATAAAAAAATTCTACTACAGAACAAAGTAGAAATATGCTAGGGGACATGCATATAAAGAAAGATAAAAATTTCCTACCCTCTTTAAATTTCTTGGTCCCAGCCATCATACTGGCATGTCTGAAATTGATCTGGTATCAGCAATAAGATCTTTCACCATAAGCCTAGAAGACAGTGGCTACTGCCCTCTTCCCCCTGAAGGACAGCCCAAGCCTTTTCTAAGAATTAGAACATCTTGCATTACATCCAGAACCTTTAAGTAAGAAGATATTAAAAAACAAAACCTGTTTTTTCATATGCCTCCGTAGAAGTAGCTCTCTCCTCTGCCAAACCCTTAGCTATACTGTGCTGGAAACACTAGCATAGGATTCAGAGTCCTTTTGTGCCTGCTGTGTCAGGGGCAGTGTAAATTTACACCTGCTTCAGGTTTAATTTAGCAATTAGCAATTATTTGGTAAGTTAAGAAAGGCGGGAGAGTTTCCCTTCAAATAAGGCTATTATTAAACAAGAGAAAAACAGCTCTGGATGAGCTGAGTGTGTTATTTCTGTCCTCACAGAGTGCTAGACAGACTAGTGTCTTCTGTTTTCAACTTTGCTAATGCTGTTGTTGATATCTTGCTGTGCAAGATATCAACGTGCTTTCAAAATTTTTCTTCTGTCTTGAAAAATCACAATTGGCCCACCGACCAGCAATATTCAATGATGAAGTCTTTTTTTCTGCTTGAATAAAAAAGCTGGCTAGGAACAAGAAGCATGTGTCCCTCCATGGTGAACTGCACAGCTCTGCCCAGTATAACAAACATAACCTGATAGCACTAGTACCTGGGGATGTCTCATTTGCTCAAAGTAATGCAGACACACGTCTTTCTACTTACCAAAACCTGCAGGAGACAGTCAGATCACATCCTGGTTAATACAAGCAAGTACTTTTTGTTGGCTGGGTGTGTCACTTTACCTCTTCAATTAAAAAAACCCAACAAACAAACAAAAAACTTTTCTACCCTGAACAAGGCATTTTATTGTCATGGGGTGAGCTAAAAGGGAGGGGCAATTACTGAATAACAACCCCATGAGAAGGCAAGGATTTAACAGGTCTGATGAGATTTCCACACATTCTGGGCTGCCAATTAAGAGAAACTCAGGACAGGCCCAGCCGTTTCTGTCCCAGAAAAGGTAATTTATGAAGTTAGCTGTATGTCAGCAGAACCTTTTAGAAAATCAGCCCCTTAACATATCAAGGGCATGAGATGTCTTTTGATGTAGGGGTGTGCACGTGTGTTTGAGGATAAGGAGTAAACAAATGTAATGTTTTAATATGTTGTGCCCAGATTAAAAAAAAAAAAAAGAAAAAAGAAAAAAGAAGTGTCATCAGGCAGTTTCACAAGAATCAGTTAAAAATAACAAAATCTGTAGTCCTTACAAACAGAGGGCCCACAAGGCAAACAGCAGTACTCCGGTCAGTATATGTGATCACAGGTCCTGGTAGTACTGTTTGTTTTTATGCCATGGACTACATACTTGGTAGCTCTTCTCCAGGTTGGCCATGCTTTTCGATGCACTATTTACCCAGGTTTGGGTCAGGGTTATGCCAATTGCACTTGATCTGACCTTTCCTCCACATACAGCTCAGCAGCGAGCGCGACACCCAGGCAGCACTCAACACAGCATTTTCAAACCAGCACTGAGAACCAGCTTATCAGCAGTTGTCCTCTAACCACCTGCTACAGAAATGCAATGAGTGCTGGCCCGTGCCCGAGCTTCACGTGAAAGCCCACAGTGCCAGGACTGAGCTTGTAATAAGCAGGACTGTATCCCCTGCCTGGTGACAGCTGGCCAAATGCAAGGAAGGAAAAGGGACTTACGCAAACTAAGGTTTTGAAAGAGAGTGGGGAAATACCACTGCTCTTATGCAAGCTTAACAGAAATTCGGTAGTGCCCAGGGTCATCAAGGCCTGCCTGGCCGTAGCCTCCAGACTTGTGCTAGAGGATCTCCAGTGCAATACTAATTGAGAGAGCACTGCTCTTTCTGTGGGGCCACTGATCATACGACTTCCTGCAGCTGCCCAGTTATTTGGGGGGAAAAAAAAAAAAAACCTCCTAGAAAAATGCCCACAGATCCTAATGCCACTTAAACAACAAGGCCTACATGTGCTTGTTGCATGAAAGGCAGAGATCCCCAATGACATAAGTGCATAAGGAATAGTTAAGGAATAATGGCAGACCTGGAAGAATTAGCATGGAAACAGAAAGTATCTAGAGTTGCAAGAAATAAAGATTTATTTTTAAATTGCAAAGTCATCCAAAGGGGCAGATATGTTTATCTTGCTTCCCTAAGTAATATTAAAGTGAAAGATTCTCATATTTTATTGAAATAAGGCAGAAAAGCTGAATTCCTATTGTAAATGTTACCAATATGAACCAACATCCAAGTAACTTCCAGTTCATAACAAGATATTCAGTGAGTATACACAATACCATATTCTGTCTGAATTACCAGTTTCCTCCAAAAACCTACAGTGGCAACTTAACACTTCTTACTTTAAACAGAGGATAGGCTAGCACAAAGCGCCTGCTTGTATGTATCCCAAGCAAAATTTGGATTAGCAAAACCTGGATTATATTTGCAAATGGCTCCTGAATTTACAAAAGACTAAGACAGAATGTTGGCTATTGATTTTCATACCTGGGATTTTCAAAATCCTACGAGTACTCCAGACCTTATTTATACATAAGTGATTTTTTAAATAGATTTTGGATTAGGCAGTGTGGTCTAAGGTTTAAAGCAAAGGGCTGAGAAACAGGAACTTGGGAGAATTGGGTTGGATGACAGCCTGGATAAATGCATGTGGTTTGTTTGCATGATTTTCAGTTAATAACAAGGGAGATCGGGTGTCTCAGAAAATTCAGAAAAGGGAAATAAAGCTTCATCCTGCCAGTCAGAAAAAAAACCACAAAAACCTTCATATGAAGGTAACTGAACTTGTAGATAGTAAGGAAAAGTAGTCAAGTGCCTTATCACTTGAAATTGGAATGGAGAAAGCCCGGGAAAATGTACTGCAGCGGAGAATCCTGTGCCAGGTTCCAGCAGGACATCTAGAACGGTTGGGCTTTTTTTCCACCTGTGACTGAAGAAGTGTTGGGACACCATGGACAAGAACCAAACAGTGATCAGCTGCGTGCTCCCGTCCACTCACTGATACCAACCAATGATTCAGAAAAAGCTGAACAAAATCCCTTTAATGTATTATGGAAACAGTTAAAACCATTCTTTAGCTGTTTTTCCCAAACCTGCTTTTCTATGTGAGAGAGGGCCTCCAGGCATATGAGGTCTAATATGTCTTGTATTTGTTATCCTGCCTAGGGCAAGTTCAGGTATTATTTTGTGTGTGCATATGTGCAAAGGTCTGACCTTTTGAAGAAAGCCTGGAGAGCTGCCCAAGAGGTTAATTAAAGGTAATGATTTTCTTTTTTAAAGGAGACACTCCAAAGACTCAATACAGGACTCAAATAAATCTACAGGAATAAAACACCCATTTATTTGAGATGAAGAAAGGGTTAATTTAACAGATGTTCTACTGTTCCACTGCTGATTCCAAGGTTGTCTCTCTTCTTTGATCTTCTCTGATGCTCAGCCCCTCCTAAACTGCAGATCAACACAAACTCCAAGGGGCTGTAGGCAACAACAAAGCAAGTGAAGCTCTGACCTTGTAACGCAGGCTGCAGATAGAGCGCACCTGTTTTCTGCTTTTTTCATACCTTTTTAGAAATATGAAGGTCAATCACACAACTTCACTATATGGAAAATATTATCGGTTCTACTTGACCCAATGTCTACTTGACATCTGCAGAAACTACGCTAGCATTACAGCACTGAGAAATTCATTTGCCAAACAGCCTATAATTTGGGTCCCTCACAGTTCAGGCTATACAGGCAGGGCTTAGTCTCGGAGGTGAGAGTGCTAGCTCTGGAGTCAAACTGGTACCAGGTGCTTAAATTAATCTGATTCACCTATTGCTTAAGTTCCATGTATTTTCACACAGCGAATTCAAACCTATAAATTAAATGTAAAACTTGTTTAACGGTTCAGCAAAAACTTTTTTGCAGCAAACGTCAATAAAACTTATCATGTGGCTTACATCACACTGAAATTCAACTGTTTAATGCCAACTTACTTATCAGACTTGTAAGTATTGTTGATCAATCACTAAAATATTGTTGCTTAAGTTTGTTGCTTAAATTTCAGACTTTGTTTTGAGATATTATTATCCTTATGAAAAGAGAATGTCAGATGCCATCCAGAGGGACCTTGCCAGGCTAGAGAGGTGGGCCAGTGTGAACTGCATGAAGTTCAACAAGACCAAGTGCAAGGTCCTACACATGGGTTGGCACAATCCCAAGCACAACTATAGGCTGGGCAGAGAATGGATCGAGAGCAGCCCTGAGGAGGACGACTTGGGGGTGTTGGCTGATGAAAAACTCAACATGAGCTGGCAGTGTGCACTGGCAGCCCAAAAAGCCAACCGTGTCCTGGGCTGCATCAAAAACAGTGTGGCCAGCAGGTCAAGGGAGGTGATTTCCTCCCCTCTACTCCACTCTTGTGAGACCCCACCTGCCGTACTGCATCCAGCTCTGGAGTCCCCAGTACAGGAAAGACATGGAGCTGCTGGAACAAGTCCAGAGGAGGGCCACAAAGTTGATGATAGGGCTGGAGCACCTCTACTATGAGGACAGGCTGAGGAAGCTGGGGTTGTTCAACCTGGAGAAGAGAAGGCTCTGGGGAAACCTAATCACGGCCTTCCAGTACCAAAAGGGGACTGTCGTGGTTTTACTCCAGCTGTTGGCTGAGCACCACACAAACGCTCACTCCAAGCCCCTCATTGGAAAAGGGGGAGAGAATCAGAAGAGCGAAAGTGAGAAAACTCCTGGGTTCAGTTACAAGAGTTTAATAAGTGAAGCAAAAGGCGCGTGCACAAGCAAAGCACAAGGAATTCATTCCCCACTGCCCACGGCAGGCAGGGGNCCCCCAAGCCCCTTATAAACCGAGCATGACGCCATATGGTATGGAATGTCCCTTTGGTCAGTTGGGGTCAGCTGCCCTGTCTGTCCCCTCCCAACTCCCCGCACACCCCCAGCCATCCCGCCGGCGGGGCGGTGTGAGAAGCAGCAAAGGCCTTGGCTCTGTGTGAGCATCGCTCAGCAACAGCAAAAACATCTCTGCACTATCAGCGCTGCTGCCAGCATGAACCCAAAACACAGCCCCATATTGGCTACTATGAAGAAAATAGTAGTATTATAAAAAACTCTCTCTCAGCTGAAACCAGGACAGAGACCTACAGGAAAGCTAGCGAGGGGCTGTTTCTTAGGGAGTGCAGTGACAGGACAAGGGGCAATGGGTATAAACTAAAAGGGGGGGATTTAGATTGGACATTAGGAAGAAATTCTTTCCTGTGAGGGTGGTGAGGCACTGGAACAGGTTGCCCAGAGAAACTGTGGATGCCCCCTCCCTGAAAGTGTTCAAGGCCAGGTTGGATGGGGCTTTGGGAAATCTGCTCTAGTGGAGGGTGCCCCTGCCTATGGCAACGGGGCTGGAACTAGGTGATCTTTGAGGTCCCTTCCAACCCAAACCATTCTATGATTCTACGATTCTGTTAGTGTCTTCTGACAATTTCTCTCTTACAGCTTACCTGTCTTAATTTTCTGTCATAAGATTCTGATTTTTTTCCTCATTAAAATGTCAGCATCCAATGTTCTCCTTAAATATTACACTTTGAGTGTGTAGAGTATAAAAACACACTTCTGAAAGTATGTCCACTTTGGGTAACAACCTTGTTAGGTTGTGGGGTTACTGCACACCACTGCAGACAGTGCTCATGGATTTCCACCTTGAATCCTTCTCAATTCCTTGAAGGAGATCCTCAGCTGTTGGATTTTTCTTTTCTGTTGCTTGTTCATTCATATTCTGGCAACATTTCCATTTCTCTGACAATGCTTATAAAGTTAGATGAGTTTCAAATTTCTAGTGTGTAAGAAATATCAACATATGAAAACAGATGAGTTGAGTAGCTCATGGCCTCATGTACATGTGCAGGAATGGGTGGGTGGGGGAGAGTGGGGCAGAGTGGTCCTCAGAGCTCATCTGTACCTTTGTTCAACAGCCCTGGAACCACCTGGTGTTCAAGACCTGTCTTTTTTTGCAGTCAGGCCATTGGATGAGGGAGAAGTTTTTATGTGGACTAAGAAATTTGTTTATTTCTTGGTGTCTTTGGATCTTTGATCTGTATGCATGCTATGCCTTAGCTTGTTATGGCCAGTGGCAACAGAGGAACAGCTAGGACATGACATCTTGACACTGATGTGGAAGAAGAAAGAAAATCAAGCAAGTTACTCACGTATTTCTGCAAGAAATATTTACATATGGCATTCTTGACAGAAAAGACCATATCCACACTACAGACCTGATCTGTCACTTTCTGCATGTGCCCCAACAAGCATAACTGCAGGCACAGCCAGAACATGCTCTTCGGAGTATACAGACCCTGTGTACACTGGGTGTGTTGGCATGTCCCCAGAAACACGTGCACAGGCTTTTGCACTGAACAGATTACCTATAAGGCAGCCATGCGGAACAAGATGGATAGGAAAGGAAATATATATATCACCAAAGGCTCATGAAAGAAGGTGCTTTTTAAGCCTATTTAGAGATGCAGGGAGACCACAAAATAAAGCAAAAAAAAAAAAAAATTGTTTCTTCAAGGCTCTACAGAAATAGCTTGCTAGTCATAATGAGAGTTTGGCTGGCCAAGGGGCTGATTTTACCCATGGAAAGAAAAATCTTCTGAAAACAGAAACACACTGGATGGCACATATTTTCCAATAGTATTCTTTTAACATGCTCTGGCTTCTTTTGGAAAGTTTGCTTTAAAGAAGTCATCCTCCATGTTCATCCAGGCCTTCATCTTTATGATTAGAGAACTGATGAAGTCCTAGCCTGTGGAAAGTACTATCATGGTTTGTATTATGCAGTTGTCTTCCTCAGAAAAATGCTCATCTGCAAGTTTTCAGCAGCTTACATGAGTATTATTTTCCTGAAGATTCCTACTTAAGACTTTTTATGCACAACATGTCAGGTGAAAAACATCAGTCATGCTTGGTATGTCCATCTTCTTTTGTTTAAGTGTGATCATGTCTCTTTTTTTTTATTTTCATGGGGAAAATATGTGTGTCTTTGTGTGTCCCTATGTGGATGTATCTCTATTCTTTACCACATTCTGAAATAGTAATGTAAAATGTCTTGACATTTTCCACCAAAAAAAAGCAATAACAAAAAAACTAACAACTTTGGGATGAGTTTGTGCCTAGAATGTTTCTGAAAATAAAATAAAAAATATCACAGAATATTATATTTCAAAAAAGAGTGATTAATAATGGAAAGTATGAACTGTGAAGTTCTATCCTATCAGTTGTATTTAGGTTAACCACATTTATTTTTTTTAAGCTCATAAACCCTTAAGAAATGTTACTCACACGATGGACTGACTTGTAAATTTACCTAATGCCCTGAAGGAGACACTGTGGTGACTCACTAGCATCTCTGGTTCAGGCTGCCAGAACTGAGAAAGCAAACTGAGTAGTATGATCTTGTATGAACCGTGATTGAATTTCCAGTAGAGTTATCCTCAGGACACTTCATAGCATTTTTTAACACACTAAGATATGAAAACTAAAAAGAGGGTTATATAAAACAGTCTTTAGTTTGAAACTTAGCATGGTTTTCTTTCATTCTTTTAAAACTGAAAATTACGCTAAGCATACATACACACTTAAACAGGAATATCCTATATTTTAGTTACCCATTATATTCAAAATGCTTATTCTGACAAATGCACACAAAACTTTTTCAAACAGCATGTGAAAGTCCTTTTCGTTAATAAAAATACTACTCTAACTTCTTAATTTCACTTCCAAATTCAAGTGTCACTGACTTTACACAATAGTCCTTGTTCTCTAAATATCACAAGCAAACCTGCATGCATATTACATTTTAGTAACATATATTTATTTTAAAAATGAATTCTTTACTGCATGTCAATGAAAAAATAAGCCTATAGTAAACTCAAAGCCCTATCAAGGTATGCCATCTGTTTTTTTTCTTCTATTGAGAAGACAAACAGATTTAAGATATATTTAATTAAAGTATTAGCAATGATTAAATATATCATGAATGACAATGTATGGTAGTAGATACAATTAAAAAATAGTTACTTGGGTTCCTATTTATTTGTCAAGTGAAATGATTTATCTGCTGTCCATAAATGAACAGCAGATGTAATCGAATGGCTTTTTAATAGAAGGAAGCTTGACAAAATACTGGCAGATTGTATTCTGGGTAATGATCCAGACTGCAATGGTCTCATCAATGACTTATTCTATCTGTCTACCTGGTCTCAAACAAAGGGGGTAAGAGCTAAAATGATTCAGCTAGCCTAGACTGCTCTGGCACTGTAAATGTTTAAATCACTGAAGCAGCCTTTTTGCTTCTGTAGTGGGAGAAAACATGAAATTGATTAAAACAGCATAAAAGCGACAGGAAAATCTTCCTCCTCCGCAGCCAGTTTGGGAATGGAAACTTACCTAGTTCTCATGGTCTTTTTTTTTTTTTTTTTCCCCTGTTGTTGCTCTGAAGTGGCCAGTTCAGGGGAAATTCCGTCCTTTAAAGGAAAAAGATCTCATAGCACCACTGGACCACTCCAGCGTGCCTGTTCTCAAGGAGTGGTGATCTGCTTCCAGAACAAGGGCAATGAGAGTAAGGAAGGCTTTAGGAGTCACTAGACTGCTGTGTGCCCTTAAAAATCTTCCTTTTGTCTCATGTTGACATGGATCATGACACAAGCCTTACAAAGTCTGTTTCTCTTCCCTCTACAACACAAAAACAACTCCAAAGAGCTGTCATAAACTGCAAGGAATATCTCCTGACTGTCACAGTTACACAGTTTCTGAAACCTGAAGAAATTCTTGTGTGCTGTACAATTCTGTTTCTGATACTGAAAGTCCCATTGAAGATACGGTTTGATGATCTAAGTACATACAAAGAGAAGCCTCATGGAGATTTTCATACATACAGTAAGTCCCACTGGGACAGAAAAGGTCTGTTGAAGTTTCTCTCCCAGTCTCACCTACTGTGATACGTCCACTGCTGAAAACAGTGCTGGGAAAACTTGTTGATCTACTGCCTCAGAAATATTCATCCCAATAATAAACAGGTCATGGTACTGGACAATAGAGAAGAAATATTATACTGAGGTACAGAGATGTTGGTGACAGGCAAGAAAATACCCTGAGAGATTATCGATGATGCTTATATGCACTTTCAGTTAAGACATCCAGCCTAGCTGTTTTCAGATTAGTCTACAGTAGAGGTGTACTTCTGGTTTTTAAGTACTTTGAGATGCCCTGGAAGCACAAGTGGCAAAGTTGTGCGATTTTCCATTAGGTGTTCAGTGTTTAGGTGAACTACTGTGGAGAGTTTTAGCACTGTGAAATCCTGAGTCCCTTGAAGTGCCATTCAGTCCATCTGTAAATATTTGCAAGGATCACTTAGAGAGAACTTCTGCAGCAGGTAAAAATCTGCTGCTCCTTCCATAGCAGCATCAGCTACAAGACTTGCTTTTCTCGTGAAGCAAGTGCTTTTCATTTACAAGCATAGTCCACCAATTTCTGGTTTGGAAGGATTGGCCTAATTTCCTGTGAGTCTCTGAGCAAACCTCAGAAAGATTTGTCTCATAGACATCTGGCCAGGTCTAGTGTATGGTACTCAGCACTCAGCCCTTCACCCTGTGTGAGGCTAGAGCATTGGCTTTATGAGTTTTTACAAACTGCTGACAGACGTGGGGAGATACGAACTCTGGTAGCGAAGCCTGAGATGAAAATCTGTGTGTCTGCTCCCTCCCAGTCTGCAGGAAGCTAAATACTTGTTTGTGCTGTTATAATCTGTCCGAGAAAGCCAGTGTTTAGGTCTGGCTGGTACATGGAAAATGATTTTAGAGAATAAACTTGCATGCTGATGATATCAACTGAGGATACATAAACAGAACAAAATGCTGTATTCTCCCATTTCTCACTTGACCTCCTGATAACTGACATCCTTTTAAAAGTATTCATACTTGAAATGAAGTCCTCAGCTAATATGTAGCCTTAAGCCAACTCCAGAAAACCAAAGACTGAGATGGAAGAATCATCACCGAGGATGTTACAGGTTGGAAAGAGCAAGAGATGGGAAATCAGGTACAGGAAGAATATAAGGGGAAAAGCTGATTAATTCCTAAAGATAATGCTTTGGAGAAAACTTCCCCTCCTAGTACCTGCACAGCTAACCAATAGCTAAGTCGCAGTAGCTTTTGCATGGTAAGACAAATACACATTTGAAAATATGGGAAATGCTGATTTACAAAGAGTACTTTTTCCTGCTTGCTACTTCTTCTTTAGTTTTATATAAAAGACACTATCTTAAAGAGAACTAAAGCACTTGAGATATTCATATGTTTCATCTATATGACTTAAAATGGGTGCTCCTTCTCCATGTCCTCTCCATGCTCAAGTGACATGGTGAGGCTCACAAATCTTTCAGACTGTAAGCATTTGAACAGGATGCTCACTTACAGTGTTTCCACTACACGTTAGCTCTATAAGACACATTTAAGCTGGTGGATACATTAACATGACTATTAGAAGCACTTAGATATATACAGTAAGTCAAGTAATGGATCAAACCATGGAAGTCATACTTTAGCTGAAGTTGATTTGTCTGTGATCAAGGTCTTTAACCAACATTTACGTCCTTTGAACTTTATATTTGGGAAAGGTCTCAGGAATTCTCTGTCAGGAAATAAGATCTTGAGCAGTAGTCAACCCTCTTGAGATACTGCTCTATAAATAATCCATTTTCTTTTTTTTTCCCTTCTACCACAGATACTATCCATTCCAGAAAAAAAATATTCTTACAAATAAATATTTGAAAGTACTCAGTGCCCAATTAGTGGTAACAAATTATTTCTTAATGATCCTATGTTCTAATTAAACTGTTATTTCATCACATCTGCCCTCACTTGATTTATATACCTCACCCTACACGTGTGTCGGCGCAATCCCAAGCACAACTACAGGCTGGACAGAGAATGAATTGAGAGCAGCCCTGAGGAGGACTTGGGGGTGTTGGCTGATGAAAAACTCAACATGAGCCGGCAGTGTGCGCTGGCAGCCCAGAAAGCCAGCAGTGTCATGGGCTGCATCAAAAAGTGTGGCCAGCAGGTCAAAGGAGGTGTTTCTGCCCCTCTACTCCGCTCTTGTGAGACCCCACCTGCAGTACTGAGTCCAGCTCTGGGGTCCTCAGTACAGGAAAGACATGGAGCTGCTGGAACAAGTCCAGAGGAGGGCCACAAAGTTGATGATAGGGCTGGAGCACCTCTCCTATGAAGACTGGCTGAGGGAGTTGGGCTTGTTCTGCCTGAAGAAGAGAAGGCTCCAGGGAGACCTAATTGCGGCCTTCCAGTACCTAAAGAGGGCTTAGAGAAAAGCTGGCAAGGGGCTGTTTACAAGGGCAGGGAGTGACAGGACAAGGGGGAATGGGTTTAAACTAAAAGAGTGTGGATTTAAATTGGACATTAAGAAGAAATTCTTTCCTGTGAGGGTGGTGAGGCACTGGAACAGGTTGCCCAGAGCAGCTGTGGATGACCCATCCCCGGCAGTGTTCAAGGCCAGGTTGGATGGGGCTTTGGGCAACCTGGTCTAGTGAAGGGTGACCCTGCCCATGGCGGCAGGGTTGAAACTAGGTGATCTTTGAGGTCCCTTCCAACCCAAACTGTTCTATGATTCTATGAAACAAGAAGCAAGTCCTGAAAGGTGTTTTTAGTTCTTTCAGAATATTGAGTAACACCTTACAGCTACAATTGTTATAAAGGTCATAATCACTAATGGCCCGATTACAGGAATATTGACACAACTCAAAACTCTCAGTACTTCTAGAGGTTATTTTTGTAACGTGAACTGAATAATCCAGAGAGAGCTATTTGTTTGGTTATTCCAAGGACCTGTGCAGCATATGGTAATGAACGTTTCTACTTGGGACACATAGATATAATGTTTTCCATGGCTTTCCTTTTGCTGGTTTGGTTTGTTCCCTCTTACCTATATCCACAAGTTTTCAGATGCAGGGTCCTACACAACTTACTGTAACAAACGATGACAAAGAGGACGAAATTTCTAAAATACAGCTAAATCACAAAGTGAGTTTGTTTAGGAAGTCATTCTTCCATTTGATTTTTTTTTCCCCTGTAACAGCTATTCAGCTGGGCTTTTAATTTTATTTTTCACCGTTTGCCTTTTGCGTGTTCACCGAAATGGGAGCTGCATGTATAACTGGTGCATTCACAACAATTCATCCAGGTTTCACATGCTACATACAGCTTGACATGCTTTCTTCAAGCACATTCTTTTTCTGAACAGTGCAATTCTGTGCAGACTCAACTGCTCTCCTTGTAGTTCTCAGTTTATCTCCCCCTTATCTTTCTTAAAGTTGAGGAGTAGTCAGAAATTAAGTTATTCCCACCATTTATAAAGGGGTTTGCTCATATTGCTTAAGATGTAGTCAGGGTGACGCAGGCTATAGTATTAGATACAGTTTTAAGTTTCCTAGGTCTAACGTCAAGATTCCACTACATATTAATAACCAATATTAGAATAAGAAGACACAGAAGAGGTATATTTTCCTTTATTGTTTATTATAATATAAGAAAAACAAATCTAGAAAGCACAATTCATGGAGCACCATATTGTAGCAAAATTTTGCTGGCTCTCCTACAAAGTGTATTTTTAACATTTAAACAATGACACACACATAGTCAGTACACACAGGCATCTACACCCCGTCGATCTTATGAACGGCCCCACCCCCAAAGAGACCCCTCTATCAAATGCAGAAACATTAAGGTGCACAGAGGAATGCCAGTGTGAGGGCATCTGAACGCCAACTGAGTTAATTACTCTTTTGTTAGCGATCTTCAAAAGCACACAAGCCTTCATTGTCTCACCCCAATCTCCCTTCTCCAAATTGGGCCCAAAGGTCACTGAATATGGGTCCCGCATAGGTATGGTGTAGACTTGAACAAAACTGGCCAATATTCCCTACCTGATACCTTTTGTTGCTTTGGTTATAGTACTGAATGAAATTCTTAAAAACTCTTAAACCTACACTTCACATCACAGCAAAGCCACTTTCACACATACAGAAATATAACCTCCTTGCCCACACACACCTGAACGCAGAGCACTGATATCTTTTTGAGAAGCTTTGTGGGTATTCCTGCCAAGATCACCCTCATAATAATTGCATTTTGTTTTTCAAAGTGTCCAGACAGTTGTTCAACAATATATTTTGTAATATATTTCTTTCTTTTTAATAGGGCATGTTTTCCTGCTGCCTTAAATTTATGTCATTGTCTACACAAGCAAGAGCAAAATGCTATTGTTTTCATCTGCACAAAATGTTTTACATCCATTTTATACAGTTCTAAATAAATGATGCTAAGCACAGAACAATGTAGAATGATAGCCCAGAATAGCTTTTTACCTTGCTTAAAATGAAAAACTACTGGAAGTTTCCCATATTAATGTTGAGACACACTACTGGGGTCTCTGTTATATGCAGTAGCCTTCCAGAATACTTTCAGGCACCTATTTTGTGAGCTATTGCTTAATATGTATGCCACACTGAAGCACCTCAAGTCATACAGTTTAGTGCCCTCAAACAGTGAGAATGAGTAAGAGACAAAAGCAAATCCAGCCTCAAAGCAGACTAGACTAATTGTGAAGTACGACGATAGTAAGGGAGCAAAAATTTCTGCCTGGACCTAAACCAACCCAGTTACAATAATTTTGGGTATCTGACATATGGCCATTTTTATCATTCACTGAGGAAAATGCATGAAGTTTAATTTAAAAACATTTCTACAAAATGTTTTAATTTTTTCAACCGAAAAAAAAAGGAAAAAAAAAAAGAAGAGCTTGTAATTCTATCAGCCACTTGCAATAGATTTTTTTTTCCTCTAAGCCCATTTCTCTTTGAAACACATTCCCTGCATTCTGACAACAAATTTTCTGGGGAAATTTAGGGATTTGCAAAATGTATTTCTGTCGTGATAATCAGTGAGGCTGAACTATCTTTAAGTTTTGGGCAGGGTAATGCATTCATGTTGCCAAGAAAGAAATGAAGTTATTGTGTATTTTTGCTTGTGGAAAATCCTTGTGGGTTTCCCATTTACAGGAGCCAATTTTATAATTTCTTTATACGGCATGATGAACATGCATCTATGAATAACAAGACAAAATAATGGAAATTCAAAAGGAAGGAGAAAATGGACTTGAAAAATAACTGTAACTTTAGATACATAAAGGGGTATTAACTAACTGAATTGCTAACTCAGACTCTTTCCTCTGAGCTAAAGGTATGTTTCAACAGCTGTGCTAAACATTTGGCTAGCATCTCCCGGATAAACAGTTCAGACTTCAACTGTATGATGGGGAAAAGATGATAGAAAGAAAAAACTTACCAGTTTAAGTTTTAGAAAGGCTATGGAGTCACTATGGATTAATAAAGTTTCACAGGACTGAAGAATAGAATGTAAATAGGAAAAGATGTTGTGCTGGCTATACGAATACATATTTTCACTTGGAGTAACTTCTACAGCTTAACCACCTGAGTGAAAGGACAAGGGAGCAAAACTAGAAGAGATTCAGAGACATGCAAAGAATGTGGACCTGTATAAGAATGTGAATTATTGTTTGGCTTAAGAAACAAAAAAAGCTATGTAAATTTCTATATACACATGTATATGTCAGTATATAATCACTGACATACAGAAGAAAAATTGGGATCACGTCTGTTTATGTGTTTTAGCATACAAGAGCATGAGATGAGAATGACATTGAAAAGCAGCCAATTTAAATCTGAAAAAAATCTGGATTTATTTGTTATTCTTTGTTCTTAAACATGATGGGTTTTGACTTTAGTATTTCACAGAATCACAGAATCACAAGGGTTAGAAGGGACCTCGAAAGATCATCTAGTCCAAACCCCCTGCCAAGGCAGGGCCACCTAGAGCACATCACTCAGGAACGTGTCCAGTCGGGTGTTGAATGTCTCCAGAGAAGGAGACTCCACAACCTCTCTGGGCAGCCTGTTCCAGTGCTCTGTCACCCTCACGGTGGAAAAGTTTTTCCTTACATTAACCCGGAACCTCCTATGCTCCAATTTGCACCCATTGCCCCTTGTCCTATCGCTTATTTCTCACCTCAGGAAATATTTAGGTCTCAAAACTCAGGATCAGCCTCTCATAGGGATGATGAGACTTCAACGATCACATTAGATAAGACAAAAATAATAAGGGCTGAAGCTAATGAAAATTCCAGAAGAAATTATTGCACCTTCCCCTGAAGCATCTGATACAGTCAGAGGTAGGACACTGGATTAAATAAACCACATAGTTTGGCTATATTACTGTTTCTATGATTTTAGGTTAAAAATTTTCAGTTATATATCCCAGTTAGTCACAAAAATGTATAACAATCTTCCACACTGAGCAGTGAGTTACAGTAACATTAATGAATGCGAGGACAGAATAAAAATTATTATTGGTCTTAGACATATACACACACAGAGACATATGCCTTCTGAGAAGTGGGGCTGCCCAGAAGGTATTTACACCCCGCTCTGATACACAGTACCAAACTGTGGAAGTGTCTGTGTGTGCAGGTTTAATAGTGTGTGGAGGAAAATGTGAGAAGGAAGGGAAGCATGAACATCAATATGGGAGAAATCACTCATGTTACTGTCGTTATTTCAGATCTGTGCTTGAAAATACATTTCCAAATGCCTTGTACATTGGGTAAGTTAACCAACAGCCAAGCAAGAAGAAATATGCAATGTTAAAGGGACACTGTGAAACTGAAAATATTTATGTACGTATTTTCTGTGTTAGTATTAATACATCATATTCCTGACAACTGTCAGGATGAGAAATTATACTAATTAATTTGATTTTTGCCACTTACCCTGTTTATCTGTCTCATGTTTCTGCCAAAGTTGAGAGAAAACTTGGATAGGCCATCTCCTTACGGGTTTCCATTTACCAGCTCTAATGGGTTAGCTCATTGTAAACTTGTCCTTCCATCGGGCTTGATGAAATCATTTTAGCTTTAGAAATACCTAAACTGAATGTATACTCTGGCAGTATCTCTTTAAACATAATTAATAATTCTTCAAACCCATTCATATGAAAATTCTTCCATCTTTTACATTTATTCACATTAATTCACACGATTTGTCCTCCCTGTTTCTCTGGGAAAGCTTTTGAGAACACAAGTGAAACAAACAGACTCTCACCTCATCTGACAGCAGAACCGGAGCTAATCAATCCTGAGGCTGCAAACAACTTTCAGACAAACTAACCTAGATATAAACTAGTTGCAGGTATTTAAGATAGCAAAAATCAGCATGACTACATTTAACAGGGTAAATGACAGAATAAGTTTCCATTTAAATGAGGTAATGTTGTGTATAAGTTCCCCCATCCCCAAAATACATCTGTAAGGTCATTATCTCAAATAAAAATAAAAGAGAGAAATAAGTTATTTTTTAAAAAGCTAAAAATGAAATTACCTTTAAGCCTATTGCTGGACAGAAAGAGATCAAAGGGGATAAAGAAACAGAGAAGAGAACCAGAGAATACCGATAACTCTGTGTTGTCAGCTCTGAGAACCGAGCGTCAGTGGCATCAGCTGAGTTTTGTCTCATGATACGTGCTCTAGATGGTTCTCGCTGTTCTGTTACAAATAGTTCAGGTTTTTTAGTTTTCAAATCGAAACAGGCTTATTTGATCACCTTCATCTTTTTGGTCCAACTCTACTGATTTTAACATCTTTCTCGGCAGGCACAGGCCTGCATACAAACACATAGATAGAATTACATAATTAATACGCCGTGCGGAGGCATCCATAGAGAGTACAAACACCAGCTCACAATGTTTCACCTTGAGCTGAGCAGCCAGTCTGCATGCACGACGCATTGCATGGTGGTTCCTGTAGTCTCTGAACAATAAAATCTCTAAGAGAGGGGGCAATTCCACTGCATTTCTATGCAAAGTAATTGCAAGCCCCCCGGCTCCTCCCAGGTTGCTTGCATTGGCCACAGGAGGGTGAAGAAGCATTTCTGATGACATGCACGACATTGCCTTTCCAAGCAGCAGCACTTCTGGCTCACCCCAGGGCAGATACTTCGTGAGACGGGTTCCTGGGAGCTTGGTGTTACTTCATCGCTTTTCCCCCTTGCCAGCAGCACCTTTTCGCAGAAGCCTCTTCACCTCTTCTGTCCCATAGCGAGTGCAGGAGTGGGATTTTTTTGTTTTCATACAGTAATGTTTCTGTGGAGTTAGTTTTTTATTTTCTTTTCCTAGTTAACGTTCATTTGACCTTGTTATCAAATGTGTTCTCCTGCAATCATCTGAAAAGCCTTATTCAAATCAGCATATGTTTTCTGGTTTTCCCTTTTACATCACCTTCTGTTAACATACCTTCTGTAGAGAATGGCTTTCATCTTTTTCTGAAGTTTTGTTCCAGCCAAAGCCGAACCTCCTGCAGATTGTAGAAAAAGGGGCCTTTGCCTCCCAGGTAGGCAATTTTTTGTCTCTGCACAATGCATACTCGCTCAAATGAAACCCCGTAGGCCACATTGGCGTTGTTGTCCATGCAGTCAGCCACCACTTGGCACTGAGGCGGCAAGGAAAAGCGCTCCAGGAGCTGGTGAGCAGCTGCACATCGGTCTTCTTGGTTCCTGTGTTTCTTAACTTCAAATGAAGAGGGAGAGATTCCAGGGGCAGCCCAGCCATCTGACGGATGAGCCTCATCAATGTAGACCAACAGAAAGTCAGCCACACCAGAGAACTCCTCCACCAGCTTGCTGAAGGCCGACAGCTGGCTTGTGAACGGTGGTCAGGTAGCTGAACCAAAGTTGACCACCAGCGGCCGTTCAGAGTTGGCAAAATCCAGAAGGTGGCATTTGGTTCCACACTTGCCACCAACACTCTTCCAGCTGCTACTGCTGCCATCACTGCCCTTGGCTATGTGGATTACACTGGAGTTCGGGGCTTCTCCTCCCAGTTTGACCTGATTGTAAAAAAATTAAAACATAGCAAGTTGGTGTGACTTGTTTGTATCCTTATGACTACCCTCTTCAAATAAATAGTCACCTGTTCAAAGAGTACACCTAACTACCTGCATGGACACTAGCATGGGGATATAGCAAATCATCAAAAGCAGCAGCTTCAAACAGTTCATCTAGTCCATCTTCACTCACAGTGCAGCTAAATGTCGCGCTCCTGACAGGTAAACCACTTCATTATTATTAGAAAATTTGATCTGAGATCTGTCTTGTCCTGTCCACTACATACATAGTCCTGTCCAACCTT
This sequence comes from Psophia crepitans, assembly GCA_013399095.1. NCBI lineage: Eukaryota > Metazoa > Chordata > Aves > Gruiformes > Psophiidae > Psophia > Psophia crepitans. The sequence goes on from VWZZ01008043.1 coordinate 55,942, forward strand.
ATGTTTTTGCTTTCAGACAGACTACCTCCAATTTCCTCTAACTTTTCTCTGTGAGCCAAATTTTCTAGACATGATTTTTTTCTCACTGCCATACTCCGAGTTCTCTCCACTCGGTTCACATCTTCCTTGAAAAGCAACGTTCAAAACTTCAAAAGAGTTTTTAATAATTCTCCTAATAATCGGAGAATTACTTCATGTATCTCAAAGGCTACACCTGTTTATACATTCCAGATGTTTGCTTTTCATGAAACATCACGACTGTTTTGGAGAAACAGTAGACTGTTGACTAGGGGTTAGCTAGTGAGAAGTTACAATGCCTAGGTCCCTTTTTCTGCCTTGCCAGGTGCTCCCCGTCATGGATTTGGGTACTACTCCAGTCCAGCCTGAATTTCGTGCTTTGCACTTTGCCTCACTGAACTGCAACCTACATTTCAAGCCATTTTTCCAGTTCTCCAAAATCATTCTGTTTTATATTCCTGGTCTTCACAACCTATGCAGTGCCTCTCAATTTTGAGAGGTTTGCAGATTTTATAAAGGCATATTCTCCTTCATCCTGCAGTCCAAGAATGGAAACACTCAAGAGTACCAAACACAGATCTCTGCAGATGCCCACTAAATATGTCATTGTTTAGACAGTGGACCATCCAAGACTGCGGTTTCCAAAGGGTTTTTTAACCACTTTGTAGTAATTTTATCAGTGATTGACACATTTCCTTCTACTACAATGTTCTTCTAGAAGATGACTGGGGAAAAAGCAGCAGGAAAAGATGAAAGTTTGTATGATGGCTGAAGTAGGATGAAGCGAAAGCAAACTGTTCTCACCCCTAACCCCAGATCTGACTCAGACCCAACAGGCGAAGTCATTTTGCCTGACTGCTTCTATTTCCCTGCCTATAAAAAAAAGATATAATATATGCATCTCACAGAAGGGACTGCCAGAATAAGGTGGAGCCTGCAGAGGGCTCCAAGATCCTTAGCTGATAACTGCTATAGAACCACAAAATAGTATTACATAAGACAATTAGTTTTTGATGAGCTCTGCCACAGCAATTCCTATGTATCTGCCTATAACATCAAGCTCTAGTACAACAATGCAATTACCCTTTTGTATTTCCCTGGCTCGCTCTATCTCTCTGTCTCCAGTCTTTTTGATTATATTCAGTAGTGTTGCTCTACGGGAAACATACAGGGCCAAATTCTGAAGTCTTTCATATTTTATTTATTTATTTCTGAAGCTACACTCCATTTGAAGTTAACAGAAGTTAAAACTGAATAAGAAATGTGTACAAACTGAATAAATAACTGATTTTTGGTGCAGTTCTATTCTACATTACTTTATAGAGTATCCTGGTGAACCAGACACTATAAGAAGCTGAGTTGACAGCTGAACAGGTAACTGATGTGATTGCTGCTGCACACAGACCAAAAGGCATGTATATTGTAGATACCGGATCCTCCATTTCTCCCTGAGAAACCTGACTGCCTTGAAGCAATTCACAGTTTTTCATGACTCAGCATTATTTCATCAGAATAGCAATAGAAGCAAGACTCTAACCAAAGCAAAGTTTGTAAGACACTGCCCTAAAGCTGCCAGACTTCACACCTACATGTGAAGATCTCACAGCATGTTGGCACATGATATAAATATCATTTTGACTATTTTCTATGGTGCAAATTGAGACTCAACTGTGCTGTCATTTACTCAAGACATCAGTAAAGAAGAAAACCACAGAAAGAAACACTGCCTGAGATCCACAAATCTCTCCAGGCCAAGCACATGCTGATCACACCACTGGAAGCAGGGGTTGGGCAGCTGCACCATAGGCAAGGGAAGCAAGTGATGCCCCAGGAAAGCACAGCCCCTTGTGGCTCCTGTCCCCATAAACCTGCATCTGCAGCATTGCTATCTGCTAGAGCCCTGGTAACACTTTTTTAAAAAAAAGCCTTCTGCTCATTTGCCTTTTAGAGCAAGCAAGGTTTGAAATAGCTGAGTTTAGGACCTACTGTGTGAGCGGGCTGTGCATTGAACTCACAGAAGTAGAAGAGCTGTATCACAGTTTTTGAGAAGAAAGGATCTATCTGGAGAGGCAGGCTCAGAGCCTCAGGCTGTGGCGTTTAAGATTCTTTCAGCATTTAAGAGCTGCTGCTACAGGCCACCTACACCTTAGCAGGTAGTAGGTACTCTTCTGTGCAGCTGTTGAACATTTCTCTCTGCCATTCTGTGCAGTAAAATAGGCAAAGCTGGAGTGAGTAAGGTAAAGGGCCAGATCTGAGCAAAAAAAGATCATTTGGCGGCCATACAATAATCCTGAGGGCTACAGTCAACCCATAAGCCAGCTAGACAACTCAGCATTTCGTGATAAGTTGGTAACTACCAAAAAAGGGCACATCTCAAGAAAGACAACATCTGCACAAACACTAGATCCCTCTTTACCTAGAAAGCTTAACTGTTCTTGCACTGTCAAGCAAATGCTTTTTTCAGAGCTAGCTTGCCCAAAATGTGCCTTTTGGGCAAAGCCTGACATGTAAGTATCTGTCCTGCACCCACTCCCTGGATGAATAATGGACCTCAGTATTTAGGAGTGTGCACTCATCCAGTCCAAGAAAAGAAGTAATAACATGTGATTTATCTCATAAATCACAATTAAGCAACACACTTTGTATTTCTGATATTTGCTGGCACTCTTCAGAGGAGAGAAAAATAAAGGTAAAAAGGATAGAAGCAACTAAAACAGAGCTCAGGAGACAAGAGAGACAAGAAACATCTGAGCAGGTGTTTGCCTTCACTCTTCTGGTTTTATTTTAGCAAAACTATTATGACTGAAAATATTCTAACCAACACTCTTGAACTGGGAAACCACAGTCTGCTTCTTGATCATATTTAAGCAGAAAGAGAGGCTCCATACGGTAAGCTCCTTGTCATCAACTCTCCACTCAGGTCTACCAAATGCTTCTTTTCCTAGGTGAGTCTGCAGACCCTGAAGGAACAGACTAACAAAACAGCTCCCATTGAACACCGGCATGGGAATGCCCTTCCAGTGCAATTCAAGTGCTATAACCAAAGATTGCGATGTATTTCACCGTTCTCCAACAATGCAAGTTTGCATTCTGTCTCTCATACTCCTCATTGACCAAAAAATAGATGAATTTAGGAAACGAAGTACAAATATGCCCTACACCACCTTACAGCAGTTTCTCTTCATTTCCCATAGCCATGAAGTAAGTCTCATGGCCGCAGATTACCTATCATTTTAATTTTTGTTACTAGGAGTGCTTCTGTTGGGTTTTTTCCCCTTAATGAGACATCCTTGCCAAGCGTGCATTCACGAGGCATTTTCTGCTCTTGTAGAGGAGTAATTAGGTCGTGCCTTGTTCCATGCCAGTGTCAGGCACTCCAAAAAGCAGCCCTGCCCAGTCGTTAATGCTTAAACATAAGCAGCGGCATCTCCACTAATTGGTCTTGATGAAGTGCTGACGTTCCAAAGGGACTCTTTATTTCACCAGGCTGGGGAACCGATTGACACAGGATGACAATATCATCCTTGCTGATCATCAGCATTGTAGGCCTTGGCTGTCTTCTTTGTTGTTATTTATTGAAAGGAAAAATAGCTCTTGGAAAAGAAAATCAACGCAATGAGAAAACAAACAAAAACCCCCATGTATTCAGCCAAACCGCTTTTGAAATCTTACACAAAGGGAGGCAAAATATAAATTCTGAGAAACAAACTAGCAGAATTCCCCTCACACGCGATCCAGCATTTCTATAATCACGTACTTATGTGCGTGAATATCCAGGCATTCGGCGCCAGCTTTCTGGATGAGGTGGAAACCGGGTGGCGTGCAGGCACCCCCTCCTACCCAGCCTGCACGGGACACACAAGGTAGGCCAACCAAATCTGAGGGCCAGCCCGGCCATCAGCAAGAGCAAGCACCAGCCTGACACCACAACAGTGACATGCATCATTTGTGTGAATTTTGTGCTGGCTTGACAGCCTTGGTATTGCATCTCCTTCTCCGAGTCTGCACGCCGAGTGAAAAGGGAACAAGGCTGCCGATGCTTCAGCACGCAGACTGCAAAGTGAAGGAGACTTAGGAGCGGGAAAGAAAGCCCTATTCATAAACTACAGGCTAGAAATAGCACATACTGCTAACTTTGTTGTACATTCTCCATGAGGACTAGGAAAAGCCCTGCAGACAAAACATTGCCTCCTCATTTACCTTTTCTTTTTTCTTGTTTTGCTTTTATCAGCTTTAGCATAACCCTCCTGGGATCCCATGCACTGGAATACAGCGTTCATTTCCTGCATGAGGGATTTTCGAACAGTTTGGCAGACTCATCAGGCTGTCTCAGCCCCCTAAAGAAAATAGGTGTTGCCAGACAATTATCAGTCTGTGATATTAGCCATTTAAATATGGACATGCTGTGTTTGGGACTGGAGTCCAGTGGTTGGTAATGAACCGAACCCCTGGAGGTTTTTGCTCCTTTTCAAATTCTCTGCTTTGCTTTGATTTCATCCCATTCAGCTAAATATAGCCTCTGAACAGTCCAATATTTCTCAGTGCTTCATCCAAATCATAATCAGCCCCTGGCTGGAGAATTATACAAATTATTATTTTTGTTTTATTTATACGACTCAGATTTGTGAGTGGATAAAAATTACAGGAGGCCCTTGTCTGGAGTAGTGTACGGGAGTGGGAGCTCTTCATTTGTCATGGGGAGGTGGCAGCTTGCTTTTAGAGGCTCGATTACCAGAACTGGAGAGCAGACTGGAATTGACTCAAGCTCTCCCAAGTCCAGAGACTTTATTTAAGGATCAGGTGTGTGAAGCTGAGAGAGGGAAGTGGGAGACAAATTAAAAGGGCACAGTCCAGATAAAAATAACTAGTCAAATGCTGCTCTTTTTATTTAAAAACTGCCAGTCCCACAAATGAGCATGCATGGCAGAAAGAAAGCATAAAGGAGCCTTTTGCCTCGCACTCTTATAAAAGAAAATGGATAATTTTAGTCCCTATGATTGAGCAGCCTACAGTAAGCTGCTTAAGGTCTTGTGTTCCCCTCTAGATGGGATCATGGCCTACATTGTGGCCTCTGGGACACTGGCTGCCCTTGTGGACTCTACCTACAGGTGACAGAGGCCTTCACCAGTCTTGGTTATTCAGCACCTGGAGGACATTTGAAGTTGATTTGGATGAGTTTTGTTTTTTTCACTCAGCTTTAGCACTATATGAATACACAGTGATGGTTTTGTCGGAGAGGCAGAGCTGGGGTGCAACGATCAGGTAGGATCCTTTTCCTCAGTGGTGCCCGTAAGCTAATTTTTTGTGTCTACCATGGTTGCAAGGGGTTTGCACAAGGGTTTGACAAAAAAGCAAGCAGTCCTTTCAGTCCGTTTTTCACACGTGAGGATGAAAATGGAAGACTGCAAAGAAGTGGTGTAGAAGAAGTGAAGTTAGATCCTAAAAATTAAACAGGTAGAATGAGACCACATGTGGTATAGGAGTCATTGTTTTCCTACCCTTTGTCTGCCTTGAGTGTTTGAACTGTAAGCTCCGTGGGACAAACTGCTCCTCTTGATTAGGACACTGCCTAGTACAATGGGTCCTTGGTCTAGGTTGGTCCTCAGACATTACTATAATAAACATGATTATATATTAATAATAATGACAATGTTTTAATAATAATGACAATGACAAGACCAAATCCTGTTGAATTTATGTTCCAAACACTGCAGGAAAGGTTTTAATTGTGGTTTGGTTTTGTTTTGTTTTTCTCGCTTCTTTCAAGATTGTTTTCATTTGAAAACGTCAATGAAAACAATTCTGCTAAGGCTGAACTTTGTAAAACCAATAAAATATTTTTAATACCACACAATGTCTAGTTCTAAACCCTGAAATGACACAGCATGCTCTCTTTCACAAATTCCCTTTAGCACTGTGAGATGCAGAGACACTTCCCTACCTTGCAGACAAAATAAATACAAATAATAAGTACAGAGATCTTTGTTCCAACCTTTAAAAGATTTCCCCCAAAAGCAACAAGTTACCAGACAGCCAAATGGTAGGTAAAGGACTATGCCATTACATTACTTTCACATAGAGCTTCATGACAATGTTGTGCAGCATGCACTTAACATGACAGATTTTGGGCCATCCCGCTTTGCATACTGATTTTTTTTAATTTTTTATTTAGAAATAAATGATGTACCTATCAGGCAGGCAGAAGGAGCGAAAGGTAATTTAATTGTGCCTCCCTGAAATCTCAGGAAAATCCCACTGGGTGTTTACTCAACCAGTCTACTTGCTGCTACATCAAGAGCTGGGCCTATGCTGAGTAGTTGGGATCCTGTGCCAACTGTTCCCTCCGTGCTGGGTCTGTCATGTCAGAGCTTGCTGGTGGCCCTTTCTAAAGACAGTAAAAAGCTGTAAAAGTACCTACACACACCCGTCACCATCCATCTTTTGAGATACCGTCATCCTTCTGAGGGCTGTAATGTACATTTACACGCCTGTGCATATATGCACACATGCATGTTACTCCCATAGGAGCATCATGGCATTCCTAAGCATTTGGCTGCTTCAGGGAGATGCCACTTAGGTCTTCCCCCTAACCACCCTGCACTGAGGTGGAGAAGAGGAAGGATTTCCTCTAGGGTAACATTACAGCTCTCTACTGGAGACCAGCAACGGTAGCTCTGCACTGCTGAAACGCAAAGCTCTCGTCTGCCACTGGAAAAGTTCCCAGCATGAGGCCTCAGCACTGGCCACTGCTAATGGGCGCAAACTTTTTTGTACCCATTTTAAGAACAGTTTAAGATAACAATTTCTCACCTTTGGAATCTTAGAAAGCAGCTTCATTCCAGTACTAAATAAAGCATGGAACTTAGCAGGTAAAAAATACTATTAAAAGTAAAAACAATGTATTTTTTTTTCAAAACTTCTCTAGCTTTTTTCCAGATTTCTGCAAGATATGTAGCACTTTCACTATACATGCTGTAGGCTAAAACAAATGCCTCACTGGCATTTGCACAGACAGCCTGTACAAATCTTGCAGAGGCACAGTAACACCCTCCCAAAAATCTAATTTTTTCTGTTATCAGGAGGCGTGGTTGCATTCATATCTATACATACATATACATGTATATATGTGTATACATATACAGAGAAATGAGAGGACTGACTCCTGAAAGTGCAGATTATGTATGCCTATGTGTGTGTATTTTTGCATTTATACACATATACGTATATGTATGTACATACATATAGACAGATACACACATGTATCTCTATACATACAAACACATATGAAAGCGTAGTTAACCTGCACACACATACGTGATTTGCTCTTCAGGAGTCAATCCACTCATTTCTGTAGATAAACAGAGCACAACAGTAAATTAGAAAAATAACATTTAAATAAGATAGTTGCACTCTTTCAATTATATAAAGTTAATTCAGCTTGACTACTAGCTCTATTTATCTCTGTTACGACAATTAGTCTGGTTCTAAAGACTCCCTTGTAATGTAAGACATGCTTGCCTCTTGGAAAAGAATAGGAGGAGGATGTTCCATAAATCACAAAGCTGGTGCAATGTAAGACAATATCAACACTGAGTGAGACAGATATTGAACTCAGCTAAGGATGTAAAAAGAAATATATTAATCATTGGTAACTTTTATATAAGAAAACAAAAATAAACAAAAGATCTATCAATTTGGTTCCAATGGGACTGTAAAATGTGGAGAATCAAGTCATATAGAATATTCCAGTAAAGAATACTACTGAATATACATAATACAACAAACTCTGCATTGCTTCCCCATTGAGGATGTTAAAATCTTCAACTGTTGCTAGGTAATTTTGCCTATGAAATTATTGCCCTAACCAAAAAGTGACGTGCAAGAATACTTAATAACAACAAAAAGCAGAATAAAAGCAAGTTGAAATTTGGGTAAGATACTCAGAAGTTTTTCTAGAAGGGAAAATGCATCAGAATAGCTATTTTCAAATACATGCTACTTCAACTATTCCAAGATCATCTCTTGTACAAGAGATGTTTTGAAACAAAATCACTTAATTCTCAGACAGTCTGTGTGCTTTCAAGGCAGAGCTCCTTTCTTGTAATAAACTTACTTTAATCCAGAATCTAGTATCTGCCCACAGAGTTTTTTCTGGAATGGCTTCCAGTAAATTTTTCTATGAATATAAATTTTATATCAAGCATTTTTTTAAAAAAATGTTATGAAATGCACTCAGGAAGAGTTCTGTGTAAGTGCCACAAAACATAGTAAAACCATGCATAGTTGCTGCCTGAATCCAGTCTTCTGCTAACAGGCAGTCTAGCTTTCGTTTATCTCAGACATGTGCAGTTCTGCTAGTCTAGCTGAAAAATGGTGATTATCTCAAAAATACTACTCAATGGAATGAACTTAAGCACCTGCTTAAGTACTTTGTTAATACCTGGGTTCAGCTAGCAAATTGGAACAATAAGCAATCATAGTTATGATATCAATTGCATTTTGCTATACTGTTTAGTACCCTGATTCCATAATGTTTTCATTTCCTACCCTCACTAATTGGCTAAGACTAAGATATCACAGCTAGGCAGTCTTATTCAGATTTAGAAAAAGATAACTTAAGGAAAAAGATGCTTCGTGGAACAGTCTTTAATATATTTCACTATTTCTCATGCTTTCTAAACATGCCACAAGGCAGAGTATATTCCAAATTTTTTCAACTCTTACCAGCGCAGCTTTCCAGCCTCAACTTTTTTTTTTTTTCTCCTTTCTGTTCCTTACAGCAGCAGAACATTCTCCTCCATTGTGGAGGTGATGACTCTTCTTCTATCAATATTGCTCCTCAGTTTATTTTATCCCCACTGTAATTTGATTTCTACACTTATCTACCTTTCTGTGACAATCAAGAGTGTCCAATGATCTGCTGTCCTTATGGCTCATAATTCTATTAAGAAAAACAGAGTCTTTCCATAAATTGTTGGTCAGCTAATTTTGGATAGTTGGTGTGAATGGATTTTTTTCCCTTTCTGGAACAAGGTGATAAAATTTGGTTATGTTTATAAGCATTTCTCTGATCAGTTCATTAAGGTCCGGAATTCATTCTAGGGACCTTAAAGCCTGATTGGTCTGAACAATCTAGGTCATTTAATGGTGATAAGGGAGAGGTTTTAATTACCAAAGTTCAAGGTATAAGTTTCATTGCCAAAAAAATAGCAGTCATCCTCCCTGTGGCTTCTGTGGTTGACATCAACAGTACTGAGGAAAAGGCAAGGTATAACTTCTGAATGTACATAAAGGCATGTGACATCTTTACTTTAAATCATTTTGTGCTATTTAAGCAAAATGAGATTGAAAATATCCCATGGATATAAGGTCCCTTACAACTCCAAACCCTCTCCAGACCCTGGGCCACATACAGGTTGCAAATGTGGGAAGTGGAAACTTGGCTGTTTCAGAGTCGTGCTACCAACTTCCATTGGAGCCTTGACCAAGCCACGTGCTAACTGTTCTGCCTTACCTTGTCTGTAAAATGGGAACAATTGTGTTCCACGGCCCATTTAACAAGGCCACTGTAAAATTTACTTACTTAATGTCTGCGGAGAGACTAAAAGCAGAAACTAGAAGGGCTAGGAGAATAGTGAGCTTCATTCAGCAGTACTTTATTTGGGTAGCCAGCTGGCTGATTCCTAGGGTGTCAGTAAGAGGTTGACCCGTTTGGCAAAAGCTAATGTTATTTATATTTGTCTTACAGTGAAAATTAATGTCCCCGTGGCTTGGGTTTCAGGCTAAGCAGCTTGTATTCCATATCACAAAGCCAGCAAACACCAACATCACCAGCTCTTCACATCTCTAGGTAAGAGCAAATACAAAAGCCATTGGAGGGGGAGTGGAAAGGGACTGGGGGGAAGGTGATACAGAAAGAAATATTTCAGAAGATACAGTTATAGTTTGGATAGGACCCCTATGACCTCATGACATCACATGGGGTATGTTAAATTAGATGGTCTAAATAAGACAACACATTAACAGACTAAGCAGTGTTTTGGAAGCCACAGAGCTCTGAATCCAGCTCTTCTACTTACTAACTGGGTGGCCTGTACAAGAAACTTCATCTTTTTGGGTCCACCTTTTCAATCTATAAAAGGGAACTATAACTACCTCATGAGACCTGGGCAAGACCGCTGGGTAATATTTGTACAAAACTTAAAAGGAAAAAAAGAAGTGCATGTTGCATAACTGCTATTGGCTTTATTAAGTTAAATCACCAGGCAGCTGTCCCTCAGCTAGTCAAATTCATTTTTAATCTCTGACATGTCCCTCTGTCACTGCCTTCATGAAGAAAAGCAGCTCACTGTTCACTCCTTGCCCAGTTTTACTATTACCTGGATGCTTCCTTCAATACAAAAATTAGCGTAAGAGTAATAGAAAATGCCAATATTATGACAAAGGTTCATTTTTATATTTTACTCTAATGAAAACAATTCTGTGTTACATAGGTGACGTCTATCTGTGTAGATCTCTATCTGAAGATGCAGTCTTTGTGTAATCTCCAAGGATCTCACACGGCAAACAAACAGCTGTGAAAACATCTAGAACATTTTACAATTATTCTTACACAAGGTTCTTGAAATACTGTATAAACATGAAAATTATTATTCATACCGGTGGGGAAACTGAGGCACGGCTAAACTAAGTGACATGGCCATGGCTGCACGGAGAGTTAGTGGCAGAGCTCCTGGATCTCGTGAACCCTTAAGCCCCGATTTCAGAGCGCTGCTCCTTTCAGCTCAGACCTCTCCCATCAAACTTAACATCAAACCGGAGACAGTCTGCACCGCACAGTCAACCCCTTCCCTTCTCCCTTGACGACAGGGATGTTCATCGCAGCTCCCCCACCCAACCTGCCGGTCCCCATCCCCGGGTACCCACCTGCTTGTAGGCGTCCAGGAGGAAGCTGTTCCAGACGCAGCGCAGCCCCTCCGAGGTCAGCATCCTCCGCCACTCACCGCGCCCAGACTTAGACCGGCTCAGAAACAGCACCATGTGCTTCAGGAGGATCACAGAGTCATACAGCGCAAGGAAGAGGCAATTGGAGAAAAAGACCGGCAAGATCTGAAGCGTGATCAGCAAATCCACACTTAGCAGACCCATCTTCCTTGCTGTTTCTCTTCAGCCGGATGCCTTCAGCTCCCTTTTTTGCCCTGTACCCTCATTTAAAAAAGTAAAGTAAAAAGCATTTTCAAAGCCTCGTTATCCCTCTCTCAGCCGCGCTCTTTAAAATGAGGAGAGATGGTTAAATATGAGCAGGCTGGTTAAAAGCATAACTGCATGACACTCATTCAACTCGGAGCGGCTTATTTTTCAGAAACTAAGATGTTAACAAAATTCTTCCCTTAACCAGGAGACCTGATTTTGTTGAAGAGAGAGGCAGCTGTGCTTCCAGTTCCCTGCAGTTACAAAATTTAAGCTGAGACTGTTAATTGTTAACTTTCCTGCACTATCCCATTGTTTCTCAGCTATTTAAGCACTGCACAGACCTCTCATTTCTGTGTCAGTAGAGCTAGCTACCAGGTGCAACAATACTTTTTTTAAAAAAGGTTTATGTACATAAANCTCGCCCTCTCTCTTGCTATCTGCCTATGGTGCAAAGTGCTTTCCCCTCTGGAGTCCTAGCTTGCTTCCCTGAAGCCTTTTATACATTCCCTAGCTAATTGCTGCAATAGAGAAATGAAACCCTAATCTTAGTAAAGATCTTGACGTCAATGTAAAAGAGGGCTTTACTTTGGCCAGGACTGCAGTGAATAGAAAAATGAAATTCTCAAAACTTTTTTTTTTTTTCCTAAGAGGGGGGGGAAAAAAAAAAGAGAGAGACAGCAAGGGTGGAACTTTGCTTTGCTTTGAAAAGGAAAAAGAAAAAAAAACAATATGCTTCTGACTGCTCTTACAAAATGCTTTCAAATTTTGGAAAAAGTATTTTCATATGACATGGAAGGTGACAGCAACACAGGCTTCTGTTGTTCATGTTTGTTGTTTTTTTTTCTCATGGCTGGTTTGTTGTTGTTTTTTTCTTTGCCCTTTTGTCTTTTCTAGAAAGGTGTGTGAGTTGATGCATCCCAAGAAAGGGCATATAATTTCTGTACATTTTCCTCCCACCACCATGAAATACAACATGTATAATGTTTAAATATCTTTTGTTGTCTTCTTGGTATATAAGGAAACATAAGTAAACGCTCAGCACTGACTTCATCTACTAATTTGTAAGAGAAGAAGATATAAAAGAGAGAAAAAAAGTTTTTGAAGGATTTGGGGTTTTTAAGCTAAAGTTCCCTGCTTAAAAATAATACACTACAGCCTTAAATGCTGTTAAATCAACTGAACTTCAAGGACTTTAATATTCCTCTATGACAACTATTTACATCCACTAGTTTAATAAGGATAACTTAACTTTCAGTTAAAAGCTTATTACAAAGAAACAGAAAAAAGTTTCCTCTGGCAGAGCCATGTACGCTTTAACAACCACAAGCATCCCTTGCAGCCCCATGCTGAAGGTTTGCTTTGTTCATTTGCACTTCTCTTTGTTTCACATTTTTAGTCCAATATTTAGTCCTCTTCCCACATGATTTTTTTTTTTTTTTTGGTACAGTAGACACTTTTTGTTTGGGGTTTTTTAGCATGTTTTTAACTTCATTAGGTAAATATTTCATTTATTTCATGTTGCAGACATCCATAATTTTGTTTTTGAGTGGATGTCTTCTACATGTGCTTATGTAGGCTCTCCTCACCAGATACATTTCATTCCCAGAGATGCCACCATGATATCTAACCTCTGTCAACTCACATCCTTGATGAGTAGTACAATCTTCCTTCATTAATATATCTTAGTCTTCATCAGTCATCACAATCTTTTCACTGCTAGCAACTGTAGAAGGGAAACACCATCAATCTTCCCTGCTCTGGGGTCTTTCATTTTCAGATACTGTAATATCACTTGGGCTGTCATTATACTAGGATGAAAGGCCACCCCATGTCTCATCTTGGGCTCACCAAAGAGAAGGTTGTTTAGGTACCATAATATCAGGCATTCGCAAAAGGTATCACCCAGACAGGATATCTTCCAGCAAATGTTTACTCAAAGAAATAACTTTGAAAGGTTACACATATTAAACCAATGACCTCCTGCATTACTAGCATAAACAAAAAAAAAAGGGACTGAGTTTTATTTTTCAAACTCTGACAATTTTTAAGTCAAAGTGTTGGTGATGACAGTGTTCTGCTGCCATAGAAAGGATTGCAACCTCACGTATCTGGCTTTATTACTAAAACTTGCAAAAACACGTTATAAGCAGGCATTTATATATCCCCACACATGGATGAGTCAGCGTGCTCGTGTCATGTGAGCACAACACAGGAACAAGGGTCCCCAGAGCTGCTAAACTAGCTTACTGTCTGACTTAAGGCAAGCATATGCAATCACTTGATTACAAGCACTCTTAAGCCTTGATTACTCTTCTGTAGATCCACCACTAAAATCTGTATGATTCTGTCTGGGAAGGTCCCCTTCTTTATTTTGGGAAGGTTCGTTAGAAGGCAGGCCTGGAGACTGTTGGTGACGATGCCAGATGAATCATCAGCCATTGTTTCTGAGAACAGTTTGCAAACAGCTCTGGGGACAGTCCAGCTCAGGCTCTTCCTGTTCCCCGGAGGTAAAGTCAGGCAAGAACCTACGCTGGGAACACTATGTATTCTGGGTTCCTGTGAAACAACTGCCCCTACCCACAGCGTGCTTCATGGGTGAAGAGGTTGTTTGTAAGACAGCTGGAGACCAGACGGCTATGGAGCTTTGAAGTGCATCAAAAGCTGAGCAGGAAGCCCATGGAGCGCTAGTGTGAGATGCTATGTCACATTTACTACGTCACCTTCCTTGCCTATAAGACAGACTGTGTGTATCGAGTCAAACAGAACTACCTCAGATAGTGTGTCTGAGAGCTTCAGTCAAGAGATGCTGGTAACTACCTCATCCAAACATAAAGGCAAAAATCTTTTGACTAAATAAAAATGTAAAAAGACAGTTTTTGCCATTGCTGTCTTCAGAAGCAGACTGTCCCTGCAGGGCACAAGCACGGATTTGCAGCTTGACAGTCGGAACACAGCAGCCCTCAACAGCAAAGGAAAGCGTAATCCCTGCTTTTTTTTTGTTGATACAGCTTCTCTCCTTGGCTGAAACTTTTCATCCCTGTGTTTATTTCCCTCAGACATCAAAAATACAAGGGAAACCACTATTTGCATCTTTTGTGAAAGACAGGTATCTGCAATATAATTTCAGTCTTGAAGCCAGCATCTCTTGTTATTTCCCTTCAGACCTTCATGAAGTGAGGACGAAAGGCTAGATCTTTCAGACCTCAAGGTATTAAGAGAGCCCTTAGTCTTGAAGGAAAATTGGATTAATTTGATACATGAGGAAGAATTAGGCAGGGTTGAAGATACGCATGAAAGAACTGAGACAGTGGTCAGCTAATGCTCATTTCAGTTACCTGCTCTGCCATACCTTTCTATATAATTGGAGCACAGCCCTACAATGTACCTCAGTTCTCCATCAGCAAAAGAAAATAAAAGTCCTCCCGTAATCTAAGGAGCAGTCAGGTTCAGTAATGGGAAATTAAACATATCATCCATAATTTGTCAAGATGGAATGAGCAAAGCCAACAACATTAAAGCATTCCCTGTTACTAGACCTTGTATGTGGCTAAAGTCAACAGTATTGGTATAGATGTTCATATTCTGTAATGTTTATAGAAATCAGTGCCATCAAAACCGTATCCATGCATAGCTTCATGTTTCTTCCCAGTTTCAACCACAGTAGCATGAAGATTAGGACACAGGCAGCTAGTAAGTTTGTTTACTGCAACTCTCTTGATAACTGTGCCTAGACACAGGAAATTTGAGGTGGAGTTTCTACTGCTCAGGCTATTTTCTCTGATCACATTTTATACTGGATCCATACTAGCTCTCTGTATGTCAGGTAGTGTATTTTACACCCTTCACTTGGTTGTGTATGTCTTTACCTGTTTGTGGCTGAACTACCTTTGTAAGCTGCGGTGGCATTCAATCACACTGTATGTACCTAAATGCAAGACCTTAGACCCCAAAACAAGCAGACCGATTGATATTTTGGGTACTGAGCCTTATTTTCTCAGACTAGGCAAGACCATTTTGAATGCAGCTACTTTTTGCAACGCAGCTGGGAAAGGGTACCTCACAGTGACAGGCAGGCAAGGCTGCTGCTCCGGTCCTAGCCCCAGGAGGTTCATGGGAGAGATCATCCCAAAGGATTCAGCGCAACCTGTGTGCCTGCCTTGCTGCTGCTCACTGCTTCCACTGCCAAAAACAAAGAATGAAGCTTTTTGTTTGAGTGCTAGTTAGTGTGTCCATGAGCTTATCCCTGGAGAATTGCGCAGCTGCAGAGTGATATGGCTAGAGATGGGGAGGAGAAAGTTTAGCTTAGCTTTGCCTCCCTGGCCCTGGGCAAAATTTGTTTATTACAGCCAAACAAGAATTTGTACCTCTCATAAAACTGCATTTTTTCTCTTTGCCAAAGGAGAAAAATCTTCCCCTTCTCTCAGCAACAATTCCCTCACTTAAAATGCCATGGAGCGTTGACTGACTGTCTATTTCCACTTTTTGATTAGGATTAGCAGCGTATTTTCTTAAATAAATAATATCTTCAATGAAAAATAAATTTTTTCAGGCAAGTCTCAGTGATACCTGGATGGATTATCCACAGCGTGGATTCACCAGGCCCTGCCTTCCTCCGTCACTCCTGGCCACAGCACCACGGCTGAATGGAGCAACGTTCATCCCACTGGCACCCAGCCCCATTCTGCCTGCTTAAAGCTGCCTCTGTTCTCTATAGGAATCTGCTTACCAGCCTTTCAAAGGTGAGCGGACTAAACATATCCTTACTGCCTAATTTATTTACCTTTTGTATCAGCCTTGGCTTTGTTTTACTTGGGTTATTCTACCACTGCCATTATGCTGCATAATTGAGAGTTGATTATTCTGCAAAACTGGCAGCTGCGAGAGGTGCTGATTTAATAGCCCGGAAGACCTGATTCCTCAAGTTTATCTGTAAAGGAGCTGAGTACAGGTAGTGAGAATGCAAACTGCCCACAGGAGCAGCTCTCCGTGGCAATCTGGAGGAGAGTCCCTGGAGCAGGGAAAGGAAGCCAGCCTCACTGCCCACTCAGTCCACAAGGCAGCACTATAATTAGAGGTCATTTCATCCAAACTGAGACAGTAATCAAATGAACTAAGAAAGAAAAAGGCCATATAATTGGGACGTTTCTCGATAGGGAAAGAATAGCATATAGATGGCAAGTTATACCTAGATTCTGGGTATAACTGAGGCTGTCTTATACTCAAGCCACAGTGGTTCAGAGAGATCGAAGTGCATGAGGAGAACTGGGACTGCTGATGTCTCTGTAAAACCTGTTCTGTAGACTTCAAAGCTGTCAGTCTGGCACCTTCTAAGAGCCTGCATTCATTGTCTGACAGCAAAGTGAAATAATTGACTCGTGGGTGTGGGTGTGTAATAGTGACAAATTTGAGGCTAGAAGAATTCCCCACATCCCTTGGCTAATGATCCCCAAATTTCTATGCAAAACAAAAATAATCTCCCTGTTTCAATAAACTGCAGTGAACAAACCTGATGCTAAACACACCTGGCTGAGCCAGACTTAATTTTGGAACAAACCTACCCACCCTACAAGATAAGGTAGTTTCTCTTAAGAAAAAACGGGAAAGCTGATCTATGAACAAGGACAATCAGAAGACATTGTCAGAAAAAAATCAGTCAGACCAAATATTCTGAATATTGCACAAGAAAAGGAGAAAAGACTTAAATGTATTGTACATGAAAACAGCTTCATCTGCTTGCAGATTTTGTAAATTATTTGCCAAACTCCGAAGAGAATTTGGGACTAGAATTTAAAGTCTCCCACTCATATGAGTATCCAGGTGAGGGATTTGTATACGGGAGTCTCATATAGCTACCTGTGAGTTCTGATGTTAATGCATTCCTGCCCATCTAAAACACCAGAGAGATGGGGGTGTTTAATATTTTGGTACTGTCTCTGTAGGGGTTTCTAAGTAAGCTGGCTTAAAGTTCTAGAAAAGTCCTCCAGCCCCAGCTTTCCTAGCTGAGAAAGGACCATTTCCTTTTTCCTGGCAAACGCCTCTGGAGAGCTCCTAACCCAGCACGTTTCAGTGGAATTAAATGACGTGTGTGTCCTTGTCATTGTTGTCGCATGTTTGTACATGAATTTTGGTTGCTGATGACAGCTATACATGATCCAAGCTTTCAATTTCCCTCCTTCACATCCTGATGCATTTTAAAGTTCTACCTTCTGTACATAATTTTCTGTGCAGAAGTGGAGGCAAAAATGCCGAAATACCTTTAAAAAGTTTTTATATTTCCAGTTAAGACAGAAACTGAAATTGCCAAGAATCCTGTATCCTTGAACTTGAATCCTATTATCTGACCTTTTCTTCCCAAACCAAGACAATGAGACAGTTCAGATCATATGTGGATTAAGAACTGAGGTTTCCAGTCTTTATCAAAAGATATCCAGCTAGAAGAAAAAAAGGCAGTCACATTACCTCCTTATAGAAAATCTAATATAAAAATTGGTGTGCTTTATCCCAAATACTCAATTCCCTTCCAATCTGGAGCACTGGAAAAAAAAAAATTAAATGTCTTACAGTGACAGTAAGTTATGCAGCAGTTTGCCTGAGTGGAAGGCTTCTTCTCAACAGGAGTCTTGTAGATGCATGAGATTAGAAACTGTATACTTCAAGTACTAATCAAAGTCTAGGAAGAGGTGAGTGCTGAAGTGGAAGCCATTAGAAATCTCCTATTTTATCATCATCCTGCTCACATTTGATATTAAAGCAGTACTGCACTTCACAATTTTTTTTTTTTCAGCTTAATGTATCTGTAACAGTTAATAAAAAATGGTGGTTTAAAACATATAAACAAGCTCTTATTCTCCGATTGACCTTGTCTATACTATAACTGTAAGAAATAAACTTGGCGTATACTCCTTAATGCCATTGTCAGTCTGAAGTCAATATCCACAACCTGTATTTTAATCTATAAATCAGATCCTTTAATCCTGTTACACATTTAAAATCTTAAAAACTGCCATCCCAGTGCCCTCACACTCTGTTCAGTTCAACCCTCTTCCATCTTGCCAGGCAAGAATGTGGTGGAATGACCATCCTAGCGGTTTCATCAGTGGTAGCTTATCTAAATACCATTCACACTCACTCTAGGATCAGACAATTTGGTGTTTGCTTTTTTTTCCAGTAGGATTCAAATTTTCAACCTAACCTTGCTTCTCATAGTTTTGTCAGATATTATCATCATTTTTATGTCATTTGTAAATCATGAGTTTGTAGCCACAATATAAATCTTGTCATCCTTGGGAACAAGGAATAAACCTAGGCCTTCTTGGATGAGGCAGTAAGGAGTTCATGGGCAGCTTACTTTCCTAAGTAAGAACAAGGAACTTCTTATATCAAAGACTGAAAGCCAAGGCTTCTTTTTTCATTTCAATATTTTCAATATTCACGACAGAAACTACAGATCTTTGGATGAAACCATACTGTAATGGTCCAAAACTCCTTGAAAAAATTTGAGTTCGTACATTTGCTTTCAGACCATTTCATGATTGACACTTCTTTAATTCAGTTTCCCAGATTCTTTATTAAAAACTCTTAAATGTACATGGGACACATGTACAATATTACTCAGTCTGCCTTAGCCCAAGGGCTCTAGTTTTTTTCCTAAACTACTCAGAACATCTGATCATGCTCCTTTTTTCACTGTGTTTCCTTCAGTTTGAAAAATTGTCCATACAAAACATTTTCTTTGCTACATTAGAAATAGTTAATTCTGTCATCTTAAAACAATCTAAATGATAATGCAAGAAGTGTCCACTGCGCTTCCTAGTGTGGGATGTTAAATATGCATAAATTTATGTGCCTTTTTTTCCCATAAAGGTATTTTCCAGACCTCTAGCAACACATGAAATGAAGGAAAATATTTGAAGCCAGCCACCTCTCCAAAAAAACAATCTGACTCTTTTCAATAATGTTTCATTTTTACATGAAATACTGCACTTGTCACATTTCTGAGCTGTATTTCCACAGATAATAGGGATGCTAAACAGGATACTAACTCGATAATGTAAGCAGCAGAAAGTACTCAAAAACTGTGTACTGTAAGAAATAAGAATACTTTCTGTCTTCTGTCCTGCTGGCACTGACTTCAGCTTTATTCAGTGCAGGTTTATTGAAACTTCTGTTTTGATTCCAGTGAAATTTAACTTCTCCTTTCCCACTTTGGGGTGACTTTTTAATTAATTTTAATCCAATTACCCTATTTTATTTAGAAATTATTTAGACCTAGGAAGCCTTGTAAAGGCATGTTCTTTCAGTCTTCAGGTGGTGAGAATTGTGACACTTGTACAATCCCCTGGCTTGTTCCACCCGTCTCCTGGCACATTTCCCCACACTAGGGTCGTGATTCATGCTCTTTTCTTTATGGTCTCTGCATTACAGCAGTAAATACGATGTTTAGGTTAAATAATCAACTATGCTAAGCCTTGTATTAGTATATATTATAGACTATCCCTGCCTTGAAGGGCTTCAATTTAAATAGAAAAGATTGAAGGAAAGAAGTGAGAAAGGGGTGGAGTCCCAGAGAAATTCAGCAAGTTGCACAGTCACAAGCCAGGACTTGAATTCTAGGGTCTTGTAATTCTTTTATTTCAATTAATCACTCTACCCCTTTTATCAAGGCAAAGAATAATTCCAACCAGAAATAAACAAAATAGCAGGTTTGATTCTCAGCCCTTTATTCACTTGATGCTGCCACAACCATTGTTGGTCAGTGACAGAGGTAAAGTACAGAAGATGTTGATGATTTAATGTTAGGGTACCCCAGAAAAGGAAATTTGTATCATGGGGCAATTCAAGGTACATGACTTTAAAAAAAAATAATTCAAAACTTTGTCTAAAAGAGAAATTTAGCACAGGTAGAGGGTTTATCTTTTTTGCTTTTTATCCCCTCACCACATCCTTTGTTCTGAGTTTTGCTGTTTATAGTTGCCTAAATACCTGTTGTGGAGTCTTTTATGCCGCCTTCCTAAACTAAAGAAGAAAAGGCAGCTAGCCTCCTTTTGTGAAAAGTCATTATGGATGCTGAAAGCTGCTTGTTCCGAGGTTCAGCATGACAGACCATTTCAATAACTACAGTGAGCATGTACCCAAAAACATTAGTCTTCATTTTCTCCTAACAATATTTCAACAGACACTTGAAAGGAAATGTAGTGATTCAGAAAGATAAATATAATTCCCTTTACATCAGAAGAATCCTGGTGGTGGTGGAAATAAGTGTTTTAGATGAAATGGTAGATTAAGAGTCAAAAAACTCTGTCTCCTCCCCAGTCAGCAAGCAACTCACTGTGTGTATTTAAATAAGGCACTGAAAACCTCTGCCATGGTTTGCCTATATATCTATTTTTACCTGAAGAGTTGTATCACACACAGGTTTTATGAAACTTAAGTGAGCTTTTTAAAGTCCTTTTTACATCTGCAGAGGAAAGACGTTGTATAAGTGTCAGATATTACTAACAGCAGTAATAAGAATAATACTGCAAGACACAAATTAATTCCCTTCACTTGCAAGTTTTAGTTGTGTCTTGGGCTGTTTCCTGTGAGTTATAAAGGCAGTAACCTATTATTGCCTTAGATGGAAAGTACCAAGAACCTTATCAAGTTTTTATGCAATTTTCTTCATGAAGTCTCATTGCAAGTGAATAAAGGGCCTTCATCTTCACTGTGTAAAGGTAGGATCAACATTTTTAATTTTAAAAACCATAGACCATATCCAATCTGATGCCATCTATTTCTTTTTAAAATTCCAAGAGCTAAAGTATTCCTCTGGTCCTTCTGTTACAACCAAACCAAAAGATAAGTAAGAGCTAGACAAGTATTTTTGTGGCCTACATAATGCTATGCAGCATTGACCTTAGAGGTATCTCCAGTATCATCTGATCCCACTTCTGTTAGTTCAAAATATGTGCTTATAGTAAAATTGGTTTTTTACATCAAAACAGTGACAGAGTATATGGATAAGGTATATATACACTCACAAAAAAGGGTAACTTTATTGACTTATTTAGTGGTATACTTATATATTTATACTATAACTATTCAAGGGGAAACTTGGCAGAGTATCTGTCTTTAGACCCTAGCAACGTTCTAATTTCACAAGAAAGAAGTTAAAGTTGTATCTCTTCCCAACAAAATCAGACCATTTTCTGATTTCTGAGGGGACTCAAAACGTCTTCCAAAATACTGAAGCATGCGCACACCTAACTTTAAGCAAGAATTACTCAGTCCAGCACAGAAGCTTCAAAAGCATGGACTTTCAAATGCGACTGGCATCTTACACTTGTACAGAAGCCCACTTCTTATGACAGTGTTGGATGAAGTATCCCATCCTTGAAACACATATGCACAGGCATAATGCAAGTGCCTTCTAGAAAGGACCTTCCACTTCAGGCTTTCCACTGCCCTGTACCTCTTGTGATCACAGACACCAGTACAAGTTAGATGTGTACTTATCATTTTCCAAGGGTGTATCCATTTACATGCATGGCGTGCATCAGTGTTAGTGACTGTAAAAAGAACAGAGCAATGAATCATTTTTATGTCTCTATGCTTGCAAATAGAAGCATCATGATAAAGTTCAGCATTGCAACTCAGAAGCATACAGTTTCTTAAAGAAGTGTAGCCACAATTGGTCTCTGCATTGGTTCAGTTAGTGCTCATACAATATCACACTGCTGTAATCAGCAGCAGTGTATTTGCTGTGATTTAAAAAAAAAAAAGTCAAAGCATTTTCTAACGTTAATTTTCCTTGAGAACTAAGGAGCTTAACAGTAGCTAAGTCATAGGTAGTTTTATGGGAAAGGTAAAAGATAATAATGAGTAGAATAATAATAACACTTAGCACTTACGTAGCTCTGTGTACTTTCAAAGTGCTGTATAAATACTAAATACATCATTTTAATTAAAAAAGCCTTCAAAAGATTAAAGGACCCTTGAAACAAGTGAGAAGTGTTGCTCATTACGTACCTCAATAAGAGAAAGATCTGGCTCCAAATGTTTGGAAGTTATTAAGAAACTAACACTGCAGCCTAAGCTTAGGGACAATAACGCTTAACCACATGGAGTAAGCCTTTGGAAATCAGTGAAGCTACTTGCACAAGATCAAACCCTAAATTATACGTCACACCTTTTTCCTTTTTTTTCTCTTTTTATGACAGAGATTTCAGCCTTTCAATGTACCCGGAAAAAACTCCCACTGACTTCACCAAAAGCAGTCCCTTAGCAATTTTTATGTGCTTTCTAAGAAGGTGTTTGTCTTTCCTGAATTGCTCTGTATCATGTCAGCTGGGGTGCTCATAGCTATAAAACGAATAAGCCTCCTCTTTTTTTTTTTGTGCAAAACCACACCTTTCTATTTCTAAGAACAGAGCTTGTTCTCTGCGCTCCTGCCACCTGCCATCAAAAGAAATGCTGCACTTACTATTGGAGACCTCCCTTTTACTGCTTGAAAGAAGGAGGTTGCCAGTAAAAGGTCAGGACACTGCACCAACTGACATCCACATCCGTGTTTTACTTGTTTTGCACTTTGCTACGAGCCACTCCTTTAGGGTGACAGTTGCACACAAGATGCCACTCTCCCCGTTGTACTGACCAAAAAAATGCCAGGGGCTGCATGCAGCAAGCAACAGTACGCTATAGCTTCTTCTCACAACTAAAGGCCGTACCACCTGATATATAAATTTTCAGTCTCTTTCCCCATATGACTTTTCATCCTTCCCTCTTCTGACTCATTTTTCTCTTTCACAACAGATCTAGGTAGATTTGGGATGCATCTCTCAGTCTTGCTTTTCATTTTCAAGCATATTAAATTTTAATCTGTACAGCACTAAACTCTCAAAGGCAATTTTTCCAGTGCAAAAACAATTTTGTACCTAACTGATCCATGTAGTGCTACAACAAGCCCAGTCAGACATTGCTATCTCCACCGAGAAGCAGGAAAAGATCCCTCTGGCTATTGAACTCTGTCGGTCTTCCTAACCATTTTCAGCAATCTCTTCCAAGGATATTTTAACTCAATTTATATAAAACATTCTTTCTGTTTTTCAGAGGTATATTTGTTTCTTCATATTATGCTCTCAGACAGTATTGGTGACACTCTGGGAGCATACCACATCTACAGCAGGCATTCTGTAAGTGTCCCAGAGCAGTGAAGTCCTGATTTCTGGTCAGCAGATTTTATGAGAATGAACAAGGAATTGCTGTTTGCATCAAAGATCTTATAAACTTGTCCATGAAAAAGGTAGGGAAGGGTATCACTTAGACATGTTATGCTCTCCTTTGGAGGAGGTGGTACACGAGAAAATAGCAAGGTATAAACTAGAGGTTGCAGCACATATAAAACTAGAGAAATAGTATACTAAAAATAATCATCAGCAATTCTGGATTATTGGAAGCCAAGACATGCTGTTTGTAAGGTTGGGCAAAATGAGATGAAAGTGTTTGGTGGAATAGCTTGTCTACATACATTTAGGAGTAGCCTTCATGCAACCACACCCTGTATAAGAAACTACTATTCAGGATTTCAGTTCTGCCTCTTTCAGCATATGCAAAATGTCAGGGATCTGGGCTTGAGCATTAACCTAGTTATTTTGGAGGTCCAAAGCTTAAGCCCTGGAACATAAGTTTTAAATAAGCCAAAGATTTTTACAGGAGAATGGGAGTGAGAAAGGGGCAAAATGGGAGATGTTCTTGTACTTTATGCTCTGAGTGGGAAAAATGAAGCCCTTTTTTCCAGTACATGATCTGCATTGGATTCACTAACTGAGAGTTAGAAACTCTCTCTTTCCCAGAGAGGTTGTGGAGTCTCCTTCTTTGGAGATATTCAAGACCCGTCTGGATGCCTACCTGTGCAGCCTAGACCTGCTTTGGCAGGGCGGTTGGACTTGATGATCTCTAGAGGTCCCTTCCAGCGCCTACCAATCTGTGATTCTGTGATTTGCCTCACTGTCCCCATCTTACAGTGTGGGCAATAACTGGCTCACAGCAGAGCTAAATGAAAATTCAAGTATTGCAGTTAATTTTTTTTATCATGAAGTGAAGAGGAGAAAAAGAATCAAGCATGCATAACAGTTTTGAGAGGAGATGACATATTAGACAGCTATGTTTAACATTTTTCACTAGATAAAATTTACGTTATCTGCATATTCTTCCTCTTTCACAACCTTTGATGAAGATCTGATATGTTGCAAGTTTAGCATCTCCCTGCAGGCGTCTTGTGGTTAAAACCAGCTGGCATCTGGCTATGGAACCCCTCTGTCATGGATGGCCTGTATGACCTTAAGTGAGCCAGAGCAGAACCTCAGTGGAATTACTCCTTGTACAGAGGATCAATTCACAGCCATCAGACTCAAGTCCACTTCTGCTTTCTCTCTTGTGATTTTGCCCTTTGGACCTTAGCGATATTTAATACATTGATATGTCTGAGACACGTCTGTATTATAGCATCTCAGGTGATAAATTCAGGCAGATCTGGTAGGGTCACAAGCAAATTAGAGCTGTCTTTTCAAGATGTATGAAGTTCAGCCATAGTTCACAGTTGCAGCGACTGTATTTTCCAAAGCATCCTGTGCAATGTGATAACGTGAGCTTCTATCAGTCAGCAACAAGGAATAACAAGCTGTCACCGTGGATGTTATTTCTGAGAGGCAATGATAATTCACTAGGTTTTGTGCAGATTACTGAGAACAGGTGTGCAGCAAAGTTGATTCCACTCATTTGTATTAATGGGTGTATTAGGGTATTGTATCTTATCACATTAATTAATTAGAGTGAATTGAGTTAAGGAGTTGACTAGCAACTAACTAAAAATTAATGAGGGGCCATGCAGTAAAAAGTAATTCTTTATGCTACAGCAGATAAGCAGAAATACTCCTTTGCTGCTAAAATCTGAGGCCTTTTGCCTCTCCCCAGGCAACAGCTGAGTGAACTCACGTGGTATACGTGAAATAAAAGTTTTAGGCATATTTGAAGATATGGACAGCAACAAACCCTCCAATTTCAGGTCCTGCAGATAAGCCAAAGATGTAAGGAATGGATAAGCTTACCAAGTACTTTGAAGAGCACAGCTAGGCCAGCAAACCTGGCTTCACACATTTTGCTTTCCTGTGGCCCACTTGATTTTCCCAGATAGATCCCTCAAACGATCTAGAATATAAGAGGGCCAGTTCAAACTGTTTTGGGTAACAACAGTACAAAGCAAGTCACCTAGTCTTCATGATGACTCTTTTTTTTTTTTTTTGCTAGAACATTAAACTGCAGTCTTGAGTCATTGTCATGTACAAGTATATCCACATTACACAAATAATATACTGCTTTAGTAATATGTGTCCGTTTGTGTTGCAATATCTGAATCACAGAAATTTGCCTGCACAGGCAGAGACCTGTGCAATCCACCTCTATGCCAAAATAGGCTTGTTCTCTACAATTATTCTGAAAGGATTGTCTCAACTGGTAGAAATTTAAAGGCATGTGACTTCTGCCACTTTTCTCAGGCAGAGGATTTGACAAACCAACAATTTCTACAGTTCAAAAGGCTTTTAACCTCCATATTTTCTTCTCAAAAGGTCACTCTGTTGACCTTAGTTTCACTGAGGAATGCAAAATATGGCAGCTAGCTTTCCCCACTGTTTATACAGCCAACTACCTGTAGACAGCTACACACATTCACAGAGTGGTGGAGCTTAAAAGGGACCCTCAGATACCGTTTAGTCCAACCCATTTGCTCAAAGCAAGGTCAGGTAGAGCAGGTTGTTCAGTGTATTATCCAGTCAGGTTTTTTTAATATCTCTATGATGGAGACTCCACAACCTCGCCTGGCAACCTGTTCCAGTATTTGACCACGTTCACAATAAAAAGGTGTTTTCCTCTGCTAAAGTGGACTTTCCTGTGTCCCTTAATGAGCTTCATGGTCCTTGCTGGACTTGCTCCAGCATGTCCATGACCCTCTTGTACTGGAGAGCCCAGTACTGGACACAGCACTCTAGATAGGGCCTCACCAGTGCTGAGCAGAGGGACACATCCTCTCCCTTGGCCTGCTTGCAATGCTGTCGCTCATGCCAACCAGGAGGCTGTTAACCTTCTGTGTGGCAAGAGAATATTATTGGTTCATATTCAACTTGGAGTCCACTAGGACCCCCAAGCCCCTTTCTGTCAACCTGATTCCCAGTCAGTCAGCCACAGCGTGTACTGGTACATGGGGCTGTTCTTCCCCAGGTGCAGGACTTGGCAATTTGCATTGCCAAACTTCACAAGATTCCTGCAGGCCCATTTCCCCAGGCTGTTGATGTCCCTCTGAATGGTAGCA
Source organism: Psophia crepitans (assembly GCA_013399095.1). Classification (NCBI taxonomy): domain Eukaryota; kingdom Metazoa; phylum Chordata; class Aves; order Gruiformes; family Psophiidae; genus Psophia; species Psophia crepitans. The sequence goes on from VWZZ01008043.1 coordinate 82,496, forward strand.
GAACCATCTGGTGTACCGTCCCCCCTGAATCTTCCTTGGGGCAAAGGGTATGCATCGGACCATGCAAGTCTGTAAGCCAAATTCAGTTGAATTACATCTGAGATCAGTCTTGGCTTGGCCTGATTTGTGCTGCTCCACTGGCACAAAAAGACCATGGTAAACTGTTGTGGTTTAATCCGGCAGGCAGCTAAACGCCACACACACTCCCTGCATCAGGATGGGGTGGAGAGAATCAGAACAGTGAAAGTGAGAAAACTCATGGGTTGAGGTAAAGACAGTTTAACAGGTAAAGCAAAAGCTGCACACACAAGCAAAGCAAAGCAAGGAGTTCATTCACCACTTCCCATGCACAGGCAGGTGTTCAGCCATCTCCAGGAAAGCAGAGCTCCATCACACCTAACCGTTACTTGGGAAGACAAACACCATTACTCCGAACATGCCCCCTACCACCTTCTTCCCCCAGCTTTATCTACTGAGCATGATGTCATCTGTTGTGGAATATCCCTTTGGTCAGCTGGGGTCAGCTGTCCCCGCTGTGTCCCTTCCCAACTCTTTGTGCACCCCCAGCGTCCTTGCTGGTGGAGTGGTGTGAGATGCAGAAGAGGCCTTGGCTCTGTGTGAGCACTGCTCAGCAGTAATGAAAACATCCCTGTGTTATCAGCACTGTTTCCAGCACAAACCCAAACCACAGCCCCATACCAGCTACTAGAAAGAAAATTAACCCTATTCCAGCCAAACCCAGCACAAAAGGGTTTTGACAACTGTGCTAGGCATTGCAAAGCCTGTAATGGGGAGAGGGGCCCTGCTGGTGTAGATGCATCTTACATTTATAATGGGATAAGTACCCTTTTATTTACTTTTTAATGCACAATAATAAACCTCTCCTAAAATTGCACAGAAGGGGGAAAACAATGAAGTATTTTTTGAAAGTACAACAAAATCAGGAAACTCAGAAAATAATGTGCATTGATCATTGTCTCACTTTGTGGCTGTGGGTAAGCCTTTCATCTTCATGGGTTCCATTTGACACAAATATGAAAGCTAATGAGAAACAGTAATCTTAACTGAACAGTGAGAAGTTGATTCTAATTTCGATTTAAAATCTGATTCCTTGAGCAGCCCACCCATCCTGATTCATATCCTCCACTTCTCCTACCAGTGATCAAGCAATCTTCCCAATAATGAATGCCTTTTTTTTTGGCAGCAATATTTTCTTTAACACAGGTGACGTGTTAAAGAAGCCACCTGCCTTTACAATTCACCTCCCTTAAGCAGCAAGTTAGTTATACACATAGCAGTCTTCTGCACACACTGTGTCCTGGCGGAAGTGTAATATGGTGGCATATTAGCAGTGAGGGTAGTAGTGGTCAGCCAAGGGATTTATGACCAAATACATCCTCAGTGACAAATAACTGAGACACGTTCAAGTATGGCCACTACAGACTAGTCTTGGGGTTACTAAGGATCAACACTAAAGCAGCACCGGACAATTCATACAAGACAGAGAGGCTTCACACACACAAGAAAATAAAACCAGCCATAAAACCAAAACCCTCAGAGTTCATACTGAAGAGAATGATTCAGCTTTTTCACCTCTTTAAAACACAAAAGATAGATATATTATTTCTGAAGCACATCAAATTGAAGAGTCATAATTTTGTCATGAATCACTAGTACTATTTCCTGTGCAATATTGACATTTTCTTGGAAGGCATTCATCCAGATACCACCCAAACTCAACTTCACTTAGTTTTTGACATGAAACAATATATTATCTAGGATGCAATAGTGAAAAAACACATTGTAATGATATATAATGGTATGATGAAATGGCTCAGAGCCAATACATACCATATCCTGGACAGGATGAATTTCATGGAAATGTAAGGAAAAGGTTTCTATGGTATGAAAAGAACAAGTAACAAAAGTCTACTAAGAGACTTCTACTCTGATGTCCTCCTTTACAATGCCTATTATACAAATGTACTCCTTGTTTACAGAGATTAGAACCACAGTATGTGACAGAGCACTTGAGGAGTTTTCTGTATTCCATCATAATCCAGCCAGATATCCAAAATCCCATATGCACCTATGATAACCAACATCAGAATCTTGGTAGGAGAGACTCTGGAGCTTTCCTTTTGGACCAAAGCTTTTGAAAGAGGTAAGACTGGAAAGCTGGAGACTGCCTGGGCAAGTAGGTATGCCCCTAGGGCTGCTCTAAATATGACATACAACCACAGTTCCCTGGGAATACCAGGTAAGGAGCCTACAGCCAGCCTCAGTGCCATTCTTATAGCAACATAACGCTGAAGGGCAGTTATTACAGTCTCATTCTGCCACAGAGACCTCTTGGTGCAGTTTTGGTATCCTTTTTACTCCAGTGGGTTGCAGAGAAAACACCCTGATGCAAGATCACACGAGTACCTCGTGCGCCACATACTCTCCAGTGTTCAGCCCATTGTAATTATTTAGCCAATAATAGCAGCAACTGACAGCCACACTTCATTTCTTAACAGACTAGAATAGCAGCTTCCAATCTTTTTTTTTTTTTTGCTGGAAACGCCTCATCGGGCTCATGATATGCTTCTAGTTCTGAATTTCACTTTTGCAACTGAATTTCCAGTTGGCTCCTGACTTGCATCATTGAAATAATCGTAGGGTTTGGAACTGGCAAGTTCAGAAGTTCGTCTCTAAATGTTCAAGGTCATAAACTAAGACAGATCTGATAAACACTAAGCAGAAGTCTGAAACCACACCGGAAACATGAAGAAAGTAAAGATCCTGGAGTATGTTGATGAAAAGGTAAAGTAATAACAGCTCTGAAAAATTCCAAATCTTCAGTTGGCTAATACAGCTGTGCCCTCTCGTCAGCACCTGGCAATCTTGGGATGGGGCAATTAGTAAAAGCCTTTCTATATATTTGCTTTGGTTTTGAAGGGGTACATGATGTTCAGAGCTCAAAATTCTGCCATAGCCTTACAAAGAAATAAAATCTGGCTATGTTGGAAAACAACGCTTCGAAACCAACCAGGTGTCTTCTTGGCACAGAAACCCTTTCATGATAAAAATCAAACTGGAATATTTGGGTGGGTTGGGTTTTTTCCATTCTGTTTTGTTTTTAATAAGTCAGTATGACTGCAAGCAAAGATTAAACAGTGAGAAAGAGCCGAAGCATTCTACCCAGCTTCACAGTGCCTGCAGGCTATGCCAGCTACAATACCTTTCAACACCATTCTATGTCCCATTGTGAGGAATAAAAAACTAAAAAGCCTTTTTGGCAAAAGTGGCTAAGACATTAAGGGTAAAATGAATTGGTTTTAGGAAAAAAAAAAAAGAAAAAAGAAAATACGTGGTGAAACAACCTGCAGCTGACACCATCTGCTCTAAAAGAGCAGAGCCACTGAACTCCATAAAAAATATTTGGGGTAATTGCCATTTGTAGGCAATATCTGTTTTATCATACCGTGCAGAAGCACTGGCTTTTCTTTGAATACTCAGGCTTCTACAAAGGACAGGCAAACCAGACATTGATCATACAGCTTAAGGGATTTCCGTCTACCACTCAAATATGGAAAGGCATATAACGATCATATTTATAGGAGGTCTTCCAGTTTATCTGGAAATTTGGAAGATCAGACCTTTAGGGGGCAGAGAACCCTGTAGACTGAGTATATTGTTTCTACTGACTCAAGATAACCTATGTTGATGCTTCATTTCCCCAAAATTAAACAGTCAGAGAATGGACGACTAAAACACACAATGACTGGTGGTGATGGATGCAGTGTGATCTAGTTACCACAAGGAACCGGGAGTCAAGAGATAAGGTCTAATCCTAGCCTTGACAGGCTTTAGTTTATTTGTCTTACTGGTTTCTTTTTGTGGCCTCTCTATCCATTTATCTAAGTTTTCCCATGTGTAAAAATGAAAGATTAGTTTTCAAGAACTACTGAATTTTTTATTATTTTTTTAAAATCACTGCTAAGACTTTTGCCATAACTGCCCCCTATTCTTCCTTCACAACAGGAAGGAATTCCCATTGCTTTTCACCACTTACATGGAGATTCTTCTGCCTTTGTTTCACAGTGTAGATGTTAAAGCCTGACTTCTCTTCACTACTGAATCCAGTGTTTGTGCAGTACCTAACAAAAGGAGCCCTCACCTAGTATAACAATACTCACCACCACCACAGCAGCTACCACCACAATAGCGAAGTGTGGCTTAACAATCCCCTGTATACTTTGGAATTTTTTTTGGTAATTTTAACTGAATTTTTTCTTCAGATTCAATAGAAAAAGTGCTTAGGCAATGATCTGACTGACACTTAGGATAATTACACTGTGACATTAACGGCATTTTGAATTTTTTTAATTGTCAGCATATATACACTATGTTCTGCTGCCTATGTGCTTCTCATCTATGTATCCTGTCTACTGGTAAAATTTTTTAATGTGAACAACAATGGTAATTTTAATTGATATTATTAATTTCTTGTTTTCAGCATAATTGAAGTGATTTTAATTAAATCATTTGCATATGAATTGATTAACGGCAGGAAGGTTAAGAGAATTTTTGCAGTGGTAGAAAGAAGACAAGAAAAATGGGGGGGGGGGAGAAAGGGAACAAAACACCCCATCACATGTGGGAAACAAGCTCCAGGGCATTGTCCTTTCCCTGCCTAGGCACTTCATCATGATTTCGTGAGATTGCGCAAAGAGATAGCACCCCTCAGCCTGCCAAGTCCTAAATTATTACAGTTGGTCATTATTTATTTTTCTTTCCATGTGCCCAAATCATGACACAAGCATAGGGGAGAGAAACTCCCCCATGCGTGTATATGTACACAAACATGTTATTAATAGGATTATTCATAGTCGCACTGGAGCTACAAATTCTCTTCACCCACATTCACCAGGCCAACAGTCCTAAATCCATAACTCACTGAAACCAGGAAATCTAAAATAATGACTGAAGGAGACCTGTGGCAAGACCAGACACTAAGCATAGATTTCTGGAGACTCATTCAAGTGCTCTGAAGGTGACACTATTCGAGAGCAAGAAGAAAGTTAAAGAGGAGCGATGGGTTAAGATACGATGCTGTGTGAAATTGCTAGCCCTTGTTCTTGTAGGGGACTTCAACTTACCAGAAGTCTTCTGGAAATACAACATGGCAGAGAGGAAACAGTCTAGGGGGTTTCTAGGGTGTGTCGAAGATAACTTCCTGACACAGCTGGTAAGTGAGCCTACCAGGGAAGGTGCCCTGCTCGACCTGCTCTTCACTAATAGAGAAGGACTCGTGGGGGATGTGGTGGTTGGAGGTTGCCTTGGACTTAATGATCATGAAATGATAGAATTTTTGATACATAGTAAAGTAAGGAGGGGGATCAGCAAGACCACTGCTATGGACTTTTGGAAGGCAAATTTTGGCCTACTTAGAAGACTGGTTGAAGGAGTCCCTTGGGAGGTGGTCCTGAAGGATAAAGAGGTCCAGGAAGAGTGGGCATTCTTCAAGGCACTTCAAGGGAAGTCGTAAAGGCACAGG
>VWZZ01008044.1:0-11247 GCA_013399095.1 Psophia crepitans
CTGGCCAGAGCCAGGACAGGTGTCCAAGATGGGGCCCGAAATTTTGAGAGAAAGACAGATCTGACCAGACTGTGTTAAAACAAAATTGTTATACACATTTATTATACTATTTAATCAGTCACTGGACTCAACAGTATTTTGTTTGTTCACATGGTTGAGTTTTGTAAATCTTTACCTGTTGTACATATTCCCTGCTTTATCACCTCTGGGAGAGGGATCAGGATTATAATTTTGCTGTACTGTGCAATATTTATTTATGGTATGATAACATCACTGGCCATGAGGTTAAACTGGTATTTGTATGTGGCCTTGCTGTCATGCCTGGAATTAGAGGGTAGGGAAGCCAAGGAGCTCGGATCCCTGTCCAGGGAAGGGGTGTATTGACAAGGTGATTGGGACAAAGACACAAGCCCTCAGCCTTCAAAAACAACTTCTGTCAAGCATAAGGGAAAGTTAAAGATGTTGTATGTCATCCAGGCAGGTGGACCATCATGGAGAGACATATCCTGTACCTGAGGGAGTTAGTCGTGTGGGATATGGTTTATTATGACTCACATAACATACAGTTATCTACAGATCAGGAGGAAGTCCAGTGCACACAACCCATGACATGGGATTTTGTACAGAGTGCACCATCATCGTACTCATTTGCAGTAATGGACTGGAAAGACAAAAAGGCACCAGTGGTGTATGGAATGGTTGTCCGACTCTGGCAGTACCAAAAAAAAAGTCTCTCTTCCTCTCTTGTCTCAGCTGTGGAGAAACTGTCCTGGAAGGTCCAGGAACTCAAAGACAGTATGTCCTATTCCTCACCTGTACGCATCAGTATGTCAGCTTTATCTGCTCAAGAGAGAGGATAGAGGGTACAAACCACAGTGCACCCTGTCATTTTACCTGATTGACCATGAAAGAACATGAGGAAGTGGGATTGAATACCTAACTCAGCCCTAGAAGCACGAGTACAGAAGTTGCGAGGAGAAATAAACATAAAAGGCGATTCTTCCAGAAAAAATGCTGCTGCAGTTTCCTGTGGACAGTTCTGCAGGCTGAGTGGAAGGCCTGATCGTGCTTTCGATCCTCTTGAAGGGGCTTCTAAGTCATTTTTGCAAGATGTGAGTACAAATACCACAATCAGGACTAGAGGACTAGAAAGGTCCTGCTTCCAGCCAGGTGAAGGAAAGGGTCACCTGGGTTTATTGGACTGTGTGGATTCGATGACCTGGCATGTCAGATCCACAAGAGTACAAAGCTCTAATGGACACTGGCGCACAGTGTACCTTTAATGTCATTGAGCTATGAAGGGGGAGAACCCATCTGTATTTCTGGAGGGGCAGCGGGATCCCAACAGATAACTGTACTGGAGCCTGAAGTCAGTCTAACTGGGAATGACTGGGACAATCTAGCCATTGCGACTGACCGAGCCTCTGTGTGTCCTTTGCATAGACTACCTCAGGAGACAATATTTCAAGGACCCAAGTGGGCTTTTGGTATAGCTGCCTTGGAGATGGAGGAAATTGAAGAGTTGTCTACTTTGCCCAGTTTCTCAGAGGACCCTTCTGTTCTGGGGTTGTTCAGGGTCAAAGAACAACAGGTGCCAATTGCTACCACAACGGTGCACCAGCAACAATACCGCACCAGTTGAGACTCCTTGATTCCTTTCCATGAGCTGATTTGTCGACTGGAGAGCCAAGGAGTGATCAACAGAATCTACTCACCCTTTAACAGTTCCATATGATCAGTGCAGAAGTCCAGTGGAGAGTGGAGGCTGACACTAGACTGTTGTGGCCTGAATGAAGTCACACTGCTGCTGAGTGCTGCCATGCTGGATATGTTAGAATTTCGAATATGAACAGGAGTCAAAGACAGACAAGTGTTACACCACAATTGATATTGCAAATGCATTTTTCTCACTCCCTTTGGCATCAGAGTACTGCCACAGTTTGCTTGCACTTAGAGGGGTGTCAGTAAACGTGCAACCAACTGCCCCAGGGGTGGAAACACAACCCCATCACTTTCTATGGACTGCTCCAGACAGTGCTGGAACAGGGTGAAGCTCTGGAGCAGCTGAAATATATTGATGACATAATTTTGTGCAGCAACACAGCAGAGAAAGTTTTTGACAGAAAGAAGAGAATAGTTCAAACCCTGCTGAAAGCCAGTCTCACCATAAGATGAAGGAAGGTCAAAGGACCTGCACAGGAGATCCAATTATTAGGGAAAATAATGGCAAAATTGGCACTGTCAGATTCCAGTAGATGTCATCAACAAAATAGCAGCTATGTCTCCACCAACTAATAAAAAGGAAACACAAGCTTTCTTAAGTGTTGTGGGTTTCAGATGAATACATATTCCAAATTACAGTATCATTGTAAGTCCTCTCTATCAAGTGACCTGCAAAAAGAACAATTTCAAATGGGGCCCTGAGCGATGACAATCCTTTGAAAAAATGGAACAAGAAATTTTTCATGAAGTCTATGGGCCAGTCTGAGCAGGATGAGGTGTAAAAAAAATGTGCTATATACTTCAGCTGTGGAAATTGGCTCTACCTGAAGTCTCTGGCAGAAAGCACCAGGGAATACTCAAAGTTGACCCCTGGGGTTTTGGAGCTGGGGCCACAGAGGATCCAAGACCCACTACACTCCAACTGAAAAAAAGATATTGGCAGTGTATGAAGGGGTTCGAGCTGCTTCAGAAGTGATTGGTACTGAAGCACAGCTCCTCCTGGCACCCTGACTGCTGGTGCTGGGCTGGATGTTCAAAGGGCTGGTCCTCTCTATACACCACACAACTAACAGTACATGGAGCAAGTGGGTTGCACTGATCACAGAGTGGGCTTGGATAGGAAACCCCAATCATGCAGAAATTCTAGAAGTGATCATGGACTGGCCAGAAGGCAAAGATTTTGGAGTGTTGCTAGAGGAGAACGTGACACATGCTGAAGAGGCCCCACCATATAATAAACTGCCAGAAAACGAGAAGTGCAGGGAGACGGGCCTTTGGAAAGCATCAGATGACTCAATATGAGTTACCTGAAGCAGACATTTATTACTCTTTGTTCCAAGCTTATATATCGTTAAAGTGGCTACACGCAGCACAACACAAATACTTGTCCAGCAATCATTGGCTAAGGCATTCTATCTCTACACCTCTGCTGTTCCATCATTGGTTAACACTAGCTGTTCGCGGGCCTCCTGTGATTGGTCACAGTACAGGGGCAGCACCTTGTTTTTGATTAAAGCTTCCTCTTAGCTAGATAACTTTGTGGCCTTGTTGTTTTTAACTAAACTTTGGAGGTCATTCCCAGGCTCTTAAAAAACTCTGACTGTCCTTCAGGTTTAATATCACACAAAACCCCAACAGAGAAGCAGTGTGCCCTGTTCATTGATGGGTCCTGTTGCATGGTGGGAAACCATCAGAGGGAAAGGCTGTGTATAGAGTCCTACATGACAAATCACAGAATCTGCTGAAGGACAAGGTTATTTGAAGCAGTTTCTGGAAGTGAAAGCCATCCAGATGGCTTTAGACTTTGCAGCTCAGGTGGATTTGGGTTGGCAAAATAAGGGTGAATTATTTCTAGCTTGGTGGGCCCATGACACCTCAGGCCATCCAGGAAGAGACGCAACATATATATGTGCTCTTAACTGAGGGGCAGAGTTGATCATGGACAGAATTGCACAAGTTATGCATGAATGTGAAACATGTTGTGATCAAACAAGCCAAGTGGTTAAAGACTCTTTGATATGGAGGACAAGGGCTGAAATATAAGTATGGGGAGACCTGGCAGACTCATTACATCACAATCCCACAAACCTGCTAAGGCAAGTGCTATGTACTTACAATGGTGGAAGCAACTACTGTATGACTGGAAACATACTCCATGCCCCATGCTACCACCCAGAACATTATCCCAGGCCTTGAAAAGCAAGTCCTGTCATGACATGGCACCCCAGAAAGAATTGAGTCAAACAATGGGACTCATTTCTGAAACAACATCATAGACACCTGGGCCAAAGAGCACGGCATCGAGTGGGTGTATCACATCCCCTGTCATGCACCAGCCTCCAGGAAAATTGAATGACACAATAGATTGTTAAAGACTACACTGTGAGCAACGAGTGGTGGGACACTCAAACATTGGGATACACATTTATCAAAGGCCACCTGGTTAGTTACCACTAGGGTGTCTACCAATCAAGCTGGCCCTACCCAATGAAAACATCTATGTACTGTAGAAAGGGATAGGATTCCTGTAGTGTGCATGAAAAATGTGTTAGGGAAGACAGTCTGGATTAGCCCTGCTTCAGGCAAAGGCAAATCCATCCATGCGTTTTGCTCAAGAACCTGATTGCACTTGTTGGGTAGATGCGGAAGGATGGGGAAATCCAATGTGTACCTCAAGGAAATTTGACTTTGGGTGAGAATAGCCAATAAATTAAATTGTAAGATGTTAATTTCTGAATAACCCTGTCATTTTATATCATCACTGCTACAGTTGTTAGATGCCGTATCAATGGTATTACAGTAAGAATCACGCAAATTAATGAAGGATGAACTTTGATGAAAAGGACCCAAGTGCAGTGATGATGGAACTAGAATTGACTTCAGCAATCAGCACCCAGAAACTTCCTTGAAATCGACATCTTCAACCCAGAGACCATGAACATGGACCAGCTGTAAGCTCCGGATGCAGCGTGCAACAGTCCAACAGCACACACCATCTCTCCTGCCCTGAAAGATAGTTATGGCAGATGGAGCCCAAACTCGTGGACTAAATGAACTCAATGTACATTTTAGAGGGATGGCCCATTGACCAAGGGAATGGTATCTCGCTCTGTGTGTACATATATATATATATATATATATATATATATGTATACACACATTAAAAAAAGACAGGAAAGGTGGTCATCCATTAACTGGATGACGTAGGATCTAGGAATGACATAGATGATACAGAATAAGGGGTGGATGATGTCCTGGTTTTTGGCTGGGATAGAGTTAATTTTCACAAGAAGCTGGAAGGGGAAACAGCCAGGCCAGGTGACCCAAACTAGACGAAGAGGTATCCTGTACTATATGACTTCATACTTGGTATATAAAGGGAATGACAGCCAGGGAGGAGGGATTGCTGCTTGGAGATGGGTGGGGCATCAGGTTTTGAGTTGATGAGCAATTTGCATAGTGTATTACCTGGTTTGTATTTTCATTTTTTTCACTGTTGCTGTTGTTATTTTCCTCTTCTTTTTCTGCCCTATTAAACTGTCCTTATCCCAGACCATGAGTCTTTCCTTTTCTTCCAATTCTCCTCCCCATCCCCATCAGGGAAGAGTGAGCGAGCAGCCATGTGGCACCTAGTTGCCAGTGAGGGCTAAAAAATATCTATCCATGAGCCACTGTCTTTTTATATCTCTTTCTTCCCTAGAAAAAAAGTGCTTTGATGATCCAAGCATGCTTATGGAGATTTCTTTTTACAATTTTTACTTCCATCACATGTTTTCTAGCACATGAATATGTGGAGGACTGATGGCAAAGTATCAGCTCATAATATTATTTGATTCATTCAAATCAACATTCAGAGTGATGATGACATACCATTCACAGATTTTTTGTGCTTCTACCTTTACCTGTTATTAACGCTATGAATACAGCTATGGAAATAATTCAGTGTTAATTATTAAAAGCATGAATTTGCGAGGAGATGGTGGTCAAATTTGCGCTCAGCCCTGCTGCAAGGAAACTTCATTGCAAAAATAGTATTCACATGAATGACAGCAGGGTGAGCCCTAAAGGGCTACCACTTTTGGCCATATAACTGCAGCAGTTAGAGAAAACTAAGCTGTATTCATTTTGAAATCTTTAATGCACAGTATACAATACATCTTCTCATATCTGATATAGGAACTGAATGAGGCAGATTAGAATACTATTCCTTTTACTGTTCTTTATGTGTAGTCTACTGACTGACCTGTGAGTTTAGGTGCCGTATGAGCTGATAATAATCTTTAGCTTGTTATTGATATGCTTTGCTTTCAAATAAATGGGTTATTTTTTTCAAAGCTGGGAAATAGGTTTTTCTCAATATAAGATGTTTAAAAAATAAGGAAGAAAGAAAGAGGGTCGAGTGCATCTATAAAGAGTTTGCTGAAAATGACTTTAAATGGCAACATCAATCCAAATATGGGTTTTGTAATTTTCTTATTCCCAGCCCCTGTGGGTGAGTGATTTGCTGTGTCACTTGTGTATGAAGTTGGGTAAAATTGATCATACTTGCTTTCCCAAAAATTCATGAGAGCAAAATATGTTCACCAAATTATTCTCTAGCCTCATATAAGGAATAATGTGACTTCATCTGTATATGATAACAGCATAATTCCATCATAAAATTTGGGCAACTGAAGGCTTACATCAGGGTTCAGGTGGCATTTTCATTTCAGTACAGAAGAAAATAGAATTACAGATTTTACTTAAACATAGTAAAGGTTTCAGTTTTAAAATATACCAAAACAAGAAAAATACCTAAAAGAGAGATGGAAGTTTACACTAGAAGAATATGTTCAATATCTAAAATAACTGTACACAAATGCATGTAAAAAGATACTTAATGGTCTATAAAAGGCCATGTTGTCCCTTTGTAATTTTTGTGTCAGTCCAGTTGTGTGTCCAGAACAAAAGCTGGCTCTTATTAAGGTCAGCAAAAGTTTGTAATTAGTTTCTAATATAATACAAATAGTTAATGAGTATTTGTGACTCACTACATTTCTGTATGATTCCATTTCTACATTTTTTAACCAAAATAATTATATTTTCCTGGTAAATACATATACTTTCCTGAGATCTATTGGAGTGAGTCCAGACAAGGGCCATAAAAATGATCGGAGGGCTGGAGCACCTCTCCTATGAGTACAGGTTGAGGCAGTTGGGTTTGTTCAGCCTGGAGGAGAGAAGAGTCCTAGGAGATCTTATTGCAGTCTTCTAGTACATTATGGGGGCCTACAGGAAAGCTGGAGAGGAGCTGATTACAAGGACATGTAGTGATAGGACAAGGGTTACTGGGATTAAACTAAAATAGGGTAAGTTTGAATTAGCTATTAGGAGGAAATTCTTTACTGCAATGGTGGTGAGGCATTGGAACAGGTTGTCCAGAGAAGCTGTGGAGGCCTCCTCCCTGGAAGTGTTCAACGCCAGGTTGGATGGGGCTTTGGGCAACATGATCTAGTGGGAGGCATCTCTGCCTATGGCAGGGGGGTTGGAACCAGATGGTCTTTTAAGGTCCCTTCCAGCCCAACCCATTCTATGATTCTATGATTTTATGATATTTGCATGGTTTATTTTGAACCTGTCAAAGAAAAAATGCTGTCAAAAATTATATAATTAAAATTTAATTTTAATAAATAGTTTGCATGCTTGAAAGATCATTATTAAAGGTTTGGGTTTGAAGAATTTTTTTAAATACATCAGCAAAAATTTTAATTAATAGTTCAATGAACACAGTATGCACTATTTGGACAGGAATATTCATGACTAACCATTTAGAATCAACTATAAATCAGAAAGTTAGAAAACTCCACCTCTTATGCCAAATATTTTAAGTGGACTGAAAACTTTGTACGAAAGAGAAGCTTATTACAATGGTTGAGACTAAATGGCGCACAACATCAAATGACATCCATTAGTTTTTCTTTAATATTTATCACATTGATGAGGATGTATTTTTTGCAGCTCAAAGAAACAGAAGCATCAGAATACAATTATGAATACTACCTTATTTTATGTTAATTTTAAAATACACTGAAGAATGAAGGAAAACAAAGGTTTCTTTTAGCTGCTTTAGTATCTTTCTTCATTTCATTTAAAAACTCATGATAGACATGAACAATTATTAACATTCAGATCAAGTCAAAGCATCTTGATTAATTGTAGTTGAATATCAAACATATGCCATATTCTTTTAAGTATAAATCTTTAATAGATTTCACCTTTTATACAAGACATTGAAAGTCACCTTCTTTATTAACATTGAAGCACAAAAATATTCTCACTAAATTTTAAATATCTAATACTTATTCTGTGAGGTACTATAGCAACTTTCTTAGAGTATAGCAAATTATAATGCAAGTTCATCACAAATCATACGACATTTTATTACACAGTGAAAAATTTCTGCTAACTTTTATGAAACGTTCATGTAATCATACGAATACATCTCTATATGAAAGTGGATCCCTCCAAAAAGATTAACACTTTGTAAACACAATATATTGATTATCATAATAAGAGTTGAAATATTGTCTAAGCAAAGCTTAGTAGTTAGATAAATAAAACAGCATCTTTGCTGCCTCTGATTTTATAAGTGTGAATTCAGAACTGTTGAAGAAAAATATTTTTTTTAACTGTTATGGATTCAAAATCTATATTTCTAAAGACATATTGAATTGTAACATAATTGAATCTCATAAAAGTATGAAAATAGGTTACAGAAGTAGTTTTCCATTTTTTCCTTTGTTGTGGTTTACCCCCAGCTGACAGTCGCCGAGCAATGTGCAACCTCTCGCTCTCTCCTCCCCCACTCAGTGGGATGGGGAGGAACATCAGAAGAAAAGGGTAAAACCTTGTGGCTTGGAATAAGGACAGTTTACTAGGAGAGCAACGGAAGAGGAAAATAACAAGAACAGTACTAAGGAAAGAATATACAAAGCAGAAGATAAACAATGACATTTGCTCACCTGACCCAATGCCCAGCCTGTTGTAGAGCAGTGACACCTCCTCCCTGGCTAGCCACCATTAAATCAGGAGAATGACATCATGGTATGGAATAGAATCATAGAATCATAGAATGGTTTGGGTTGGAAGGGACCACAAGGATCATCTAGTTCCAACCCCCTGCCATGGGCAGGGACACCGTACACTATACCAGGTTGCCCAAAGCCCCATCCAACCTGGCCTTGAACATTGCCAGGGATGGCGTCTCCACAACAGGCGCAACCTGTTCCAGTGCCTCACCACCCCCACAGGGAAGAATTTCTTCCTAACGACCAATTTAAATCCCCTCTCTTTTAGTTTATACCCATTACCCCTTGTCCTATCACTACACTTCCTAATAAACAGCCCCTCATCAACTTTCCTGGAGGTACCCTTTAGGTTTTGGAAAGCTGCGATTAGGTCCCCCGGAGCCTTCTCTTCTCTAGGCTGAGCGAGCCCAATTCCCTCAGCTTGTTCTCGTAGGAGAAGTGCTCCAGTCCTCTGATCAGCTTTGTGGCCCTCCTCTGGACTTGCTTCGGCAGCTCCATGTCTTTCCTGTACTGAGAACTCCAGAGCTGGACGCAGTACTCAGGTGGGGTCACACAAGAGCGGAGTAGAGGGGGAGAACCATGTCCCTCGACCTGCTGACCACACTATTTCTGATGCAGCCCAGGACACAGTTGGATTTCTGGGCTGCCAGCGCACACTGCCGGCTCATGTTGAGTTTTTCATCAATTATCACCCCCAAGTCCTTCTCCTCAGGGCTGCTCTCAACCCATTCTCTGCCCAGCCTGTAGTTGTGCTCAGAATTGCACCAACCCACGTGCAGGACCTTGCACTTAGCCTTGTTGGATTTCATGCAGTTTGCACGGGCCCACCTCTCAAGCCTGTCAATGTCCCTCTGGATGGCATCGCTTCCCTCCAGCGTGTCAGCCGCACCACACAGCTTGGTGTCGCCAGCAAACTTGCTGAGAGTGTACTGAATCCCACTGTCCATGTCACTGACAAAGATTCTAAAATTGGCAGTTCCAGTATGGACCGGTGAGGAACTCAACTCCTCACTGATGTCCACTTGGAAATCGAGCCAGTGACCATAACTCTTTGAGTGCGGCTGTGCAGCCAATTCCTTATGCAGTGCGTGGTCCATCCATCAAATCCATGTCTTTCCAGTTTAGAGACAAGGATGTCGTGTGGGACAGTGTCAAGTGCTTTGCACAAGTCCAGGTAAATGACGTCGGTTGCTCTTTCCTTGTCCACCGACGCTGTGACCCCATCGTAGAAGGCCACTAAATCCGTCAGGCATGATTTGCCCTTTGTGAAGCAGTGAATACTCCATTGGCTAGTTTGGGTCAGATATAGCATCTCTGTTCAAGACAGAGGTTTTAAAATGCTCTCAGAGCTCGTGCTGGCAGAGACATTGTTGTCAAATCTCTTAAAAAAATTTTTTAATTATGTGAGTACATGGGTATCTGGATGTCAGAGTAAGGATGTCAGGGAATTATTAACAGTAACTACCTCTCTTCAGTAATCTTGGTGAGACCTAGCATGATCAGGCTTGTGACAAATAGCAGAGTTTCTTGTTTTCTTTTCATACAGGATGGACCTTTTAAGATCCTCTGGATACAAATATTCTTGTCTATGAGAGTTGTCAGTGGATACTTCAAGTTTCTCCAGAAGCCTGAAGAATATCAGAGAAATAGTTCATCTTCAAATTTTATAAACATTAGGCTCTGAGTATAGGGAGTATAGTTTACAGATTTATGTCCTGGCAAGACTGAAGTGGTGTAATGGAAGGGAAAATAAATGAAAATAACCTGATCTTTTTAAATATAGAGGGTTTTAGCTACAAACTTTTTAATTGGAAAGCAACTTGAAAAAAAATTGAAACTTCATATTTAATTTTGAAAATGAAAATTTAACTAATTCTTCTGGCCTTAGTTCATATTCATAATCCTTCTGTCTCTTCCTTTTCACACACTTTTTCCAGTAGTAGGACAGGAAAAGTAATACTAGGAACAAAGGAAAATAAGATGAGAAACAAAAGAAGAAGAAAACCACCATGATAGACTGTCAATATCTAAGACCTCTGGCTATTTGTGCCCTTCCTAACTGTAAAGGAAACAAAAGAGCTTAAGAGAATCAAGTTATTAAACTTATTCAATTTTTAAAACTTTATTTTTATTTATTATATATTTATATTTGCAAAATTATATATATGCTTATTATACTTATAACACATATTTTTGTAATATAATAATTGTAATATAAATGTAGACATATAAAATACAGCTCTATAATATACAATAGTATTTAATTTCATATCTAGGAATATATTTTATACATAAATACATAAATTTATGTTTTAACTTATAAAATAAAAAAGTATTGAATTTAATGCATATGATAGATTTGAAAACAGGAATTAATTAAAAGCCTTAATTGGAAGACATGGAAGAACCTGTTAGTCAAGACATTCAGTGTTTTAAATTGTTAAATTTGTGTCTGTCG
>VWZZ01008046.1:805-13298 GCA_013399095.1 Psophia crepitans
GGCGCGCAGTCTGGGTCGCCGCGTTCTTCCTGGTGACTGCTTTTGCCCGGGTGCAGACCATGGTGAGGGCTGGTGCTTCCGGGAGGGTGATGGCCGTTAGGCGAGCCGGCCTCTCGAGAGCAGAGGGTCTCTGCGCCCTACCCGCACGTCCTGCCTGTGCAAACTGCCACGCCACGTCCTTCTGACGCACGACATCCTGTTTGCCCGCCCTGTCGCTCGCGCTCCCTGGGCAGCTTTATATAGCTATGGCCACCGCCGTTGCTCTGACAATGCCTAAATCTCGTCAACAGCTGCCGCGAGACCTATCGCCATGTAGCCAATCTCCGCTGCTGCCTGCCATCTCCCTGTCTCTGGGAAGCCAGAAAAACCCCACTGTATGCCTAGGGCAGCCGCTCCGCTGTGGGACACGCCAGCACCGGAGCAGCCTCCTTTGGCAACTGAAGTGTTGGGGTCTGGCTACAGCACGTTTAAACACCCCTCCGTAAGAACAGAAAGAACAGTCAAGGCGATAAAAAGTGAGAGACAGGTTCCTGCTTTTGCTTTACCACCCAACTTTATACGGTGTCGTTGTTCAGCCCCAGCCAGCAGCTAAGCACATAGCCGCTCACTCACTCCCCTGTGCCAGGGACAGGGGGAGAATGGGAACCACAAAGGGGAAGTCTCCTCAAGTTGAGATAGGGACCATTTAATGGGCCAGCAAAGGGAGGAGACAACAACAACAAACCAGCAGTAGTTATACTGGGATGTAAACAAATGCGGTTTATAAGGAGAGATATTTACCGATCGAGGACTGACAAACGCTGGTAACAAAGCACTTTTTGAACGAGACAATCAGCCCACAGCCAGACCCCAAAGCACCACGGACCCTCCTCTCCCCAGCCAGCCCCCTTTTATGGGGGCATGATGTCACACGGTATGGAATAGCCCTGGCCAGCTCGGCTCACCTGGCCTGGCTTCTGAAAATTAACCCTATCCTGGACAAATCCAGGACATTGTCCACCCCTTATTCCATACCATGTCATGTCCAGATCATACACAGATTGCATTCCGTTAGTCCATGGGCCATCCCTCTAAATTGTCCGTCAAGCTCATTTAGTACTTGACCTTAGGCTCCATCTATTACAACAGTCTCTCTGGGCAGGAGCAATGGTCTGTGTTTCTGGATGCTGGCATACTGCATTTGGAGCTCATGACTGGGGTAGTGCAGGATCACTGTCTGCACATTGCAGATGTTGATCTTCACACTGGTTGCTGGGTGCCAGTTACTGAAGTCCGTTCTAGTTTTAGCAGTGTGACACTTGGCTCAGTTTCAAAGTCATTAATTTGGGTGATTTTTACAGTAATAGCATTGATACATCATACCATTTATTTTATATGCTATTTTCACCCAAAATCAAATCCCTCTGGGGTCCATGTCTGACTTCCCCGTCGTTTTTCATCACCCACCAAGTGAGAACCCAGACTGCCTTTCCCAACATATTCTTCATACACAGTACAGGAACTTTATCCCCTTCTACAGGACGTTGACATCTCTATTGGACAGGGCCAGCTCGACTGACAGATACCCTAATATTAACTGAACAAGTGGCTTTTGCTAAATGTGCATCCCAATATTTGAGGGTCCCACCACCCATTGGCCTCAATGCTGTCTTGTACACACCTGGGTCAGATCTGTCATTATCTCAACTCCTTGTGCCCCAACTTTATCCTTTTCTTAAAGCAAGATCTCATAGGTAGAGAGCTTTCTTTTTTTTTTTTTTTTAAAGTATGTAAATACAAAACATATTGTAGAACTGCAATATATACACACATAGTTAAA
Source organism: Psophia crepitans (assembly GCA_013399095.1). Taxonomy (NCBI): domain Eukaryota; kingdom Metazoa; phylum Chordata; class Aves; order Gruiformes; family Psophiidae; genus Psophia; species Psophia crepitans. The sequence goes on from VWZZ01008046.1 coordinate 2,625, forward strand.
TACATAATCAAAGGCCCTTGAAGACTTTAGCCTCTAGCAATTTAAAGTGGCTGTTCTCCAAACTATTAACCAGCTTCCAAATTACTTGTGTAATTCACATTTTTAAAGGGGAAAAAAAAGGCCATAAAACTTTAGTACATATGACAGCACTAAAAATAAGCATAAACAGTATATATTTTTATATGTAAAACCTATTCATTACAGACTGACAATAAGATGCTTCAGGATTCCGAACTTCTTGTGATTAATGTACTTCTTGTTTGCATCAGCTTCACTTCATGCCTCGCTACACACCCAAGGTGTCCATTAATCAGCACTGCCGTATACTCTGTCATATCTTGTTGCTTGAATAACACAATCACTTGTGGTGGGAGGTATCTAGAATTATACCAAATTTTTCCACTTCAAGTTTTAAAACTTCTTAAGTGGCTCTTGCGAGACATATTATCATCATTCTAGCACTTTCACAGAGATGTGTACAAGTAGAACAAATGAAATCTTTTTAATGTGTAGATATCTTTGTTCTTCATTTAAGAAGTTTTGTTCAGCATACTATGCAGTGAGTTACAGTGGCTTCATTTGAGACTTGAGTAGGATGGTACTGGAATTACATGGTGGAATTTTAAATAAAGTGTGATCTCTGTTTATCTTAAGCATGTAAAAGCTGAGGAAAAATGCTGTACAACTTTTAAGAAGACAATTAAACAATTGTTACAATTTATGTAACGATTTCTATTTCTAGACTTTTAAAAAATATGTAATGGTGCACCTGTGGAAATTACAAACCTCAGTTTGAGGGGCAATGAAAATAGGAACTGTTGTAAGGCAGATTAAAAACTCACCACCAAACCCTGCATGAGAACAACAAAATTCTGTATTTAAGAATAAACTTCACATTTTTCTCTCGCTCCTTTTTTTTTTTTTTTAAATATTTGCCGAGTCCAGAAGCAAGAATTCTTAATTCTCTTACAGAGATCTCAAGCAGTGGAAAAACAAGAGATTTTTAAAGTGGAGAATGATTAACTGCAATTGTGCTCTGCTTGGATTCAGAAGCAGTGCTCCACATTCATTATTTATTTCCCAATACTGAACTGAGATAAATAAATTGGACATATGCTTCATACCTAGGATATGCAATAAATTCATAGAGCCTGCATGTTTTTGTCACTGGGAGGTAACTTAGAAGACAGAAATTTGCATATTGAAAGGTGTTTTACTGCAGCTTTAATACAAAAACAATATCTTTGCTATTTTGTATACCAAGATGCAAACTCCCACACCTGCCAAGTTCAGACTGCTGAACTCCAGATGGGCCATTACCACCTTATACTCAGAAGATCTTTCCACCAAGACAGTCTCTTGGTAACACCAAGACAGTTGCTTGGCTATGTTTTACAGATAAGGAACAGAATTCTGCCTGTATTGTGCTCTGTACCACCAGTCTCTTCTGACCTCAGTAAAGTAAGCAAATCAGAGAACAATCATAATGCATGATATGCTTGAGGTGCCTTGAAAACTTGGTGAGATTTCAAACAGACTGATTACCAGACTTCTAAATGAATTCTAAACATAAATATTGCCAAGCAGGATTTTAGTATCCTGCCTTTTTCCAAAATTATATAAATTCCATTATTTAACTGTTTTAATGAAATTAACCCTATAAAAATCTGTTTCTTGAGGTTAAGCTATTAAAATAAATAAAAGTTTTATATATTGACAAATATGTTAGCATGCCCAAGGTTTAGATGGATATTTCTCGAGGCTTTTGTACAAAATTTATCTGAACACGAATAGATTTAAATAACTGGGAAATCTACATAAAATAAAGAACACTAAAAAATTCTATTGTCAATTAAAATACATTTGTTTGGTATTCAGACCTCAGAAAGCATTTGTATACCATTGTGATAGGATAAGGTTTGTGTGCACGGCATTGGCAATAACTTTTTTAACATATGGACTGTGGCAGACATGTAGCATGTAATTTCTATGAAGGTTCTTAATAAAAAAAAAAAAGAAGTAGAAAAAGAGAATATGTGGGTATGGTTTACATGGTAAAGCACATGAAAAAGTGTATTTTGAGTAAGTAAAAGCAATTGTTTTGTGAATGGTCAACAGACTCAAAATATTCTATTCAAAGCAATTTGTTGAATATTTGTGGTTAAAAAACACGTTTCAAGATGAAAAATTTATGCACAGAGTGTTCACAGATTATTCAATCACTTTGAATGATAAATATCCTCTTTAAGGAACCTCTTTATCCTTTAGGACGTATTTTTCCCTCAATTAGTGGGAGCTGTGAGTTATGAGGTGTTTATAACACCTGTACTCCCATTAAATATGGAATTCTTCAGTTGTGTCACTAAGGCAGAGAAAATAAAAGGCATGACATTTCAAACCTGTGTCTATTGTGGGCGGATCTAAACACGGCAAAATGACAAAAAAGTAGGATACACAGTAGAGAATAACATAGGTCTATGACTAACAGGATACATTTTTATGGGATCACTTAACAAAAGCTGTATTTTATATTCTTGATGCTTTTTTCAGAGTAAAAATGAAAAAGAAATTATAGATATGTTGGCAGAAAGAGATACAAGTTTAACAGTCACCAGAAAGAGTGTATGAGAGAGTTTCTGAGATCTATAGGTGAGGTCATATGTGAATTTATCTGAGATCCAAACTTCCGAGGTAACAAAGGGAAGAAGTACTCATATTAAAAAAAATTAATAAATAAATAAATAAAAATAATTAGTTTTATTGTGCAGGACTATGCCAAATCTGTACAAACAAGTTTGCATCTACCTCTTTCCTCTCATCTCATTATAATAAGCAAAATTCATGCTTTATTTCTTTAATTATAAAAATCTATATAGTATATTCTATACTTTCCCTGGCTGAAAGCAGGGAAATGCCAACATTTGATACAACTCCCTTGCACATAACCATTATAGTACAATGATGTTTATGCTCTCTTTAAGCTAAGCACTCATGACTTATTCATCATGCTGGAAAAATGGGCTCAGGGTAAAGGAGTAAAGATACATCATAAATGGTGTTAGTGGAAGAAAAAATACTTCATTTTCTCTAGATACTGGGAGTGACATGGAGAATAAAGCAGAACTACGGAAACAAAAGTTTAAATCTCCTATTTTATGTGAACACCACCAAAAAAAGAAAAAAAAAGCTGCCTCAGCTACATGTTTCTATTATACTCTTCTGAAGTTACATGATAAGCCTCTTCTTACTAGTCTTTGGCAATGAATTAATTGCCATTTTTGGTTTCTTACACAATCCTAAAGCTTAATATACATAGTGGTAAGTGCTCACACCTATAAGTGATGTAAATGTGAGAGTGGGTACCTAGTAAAGGTAACAGCCCATATCATCATATGGCTGGATGCCAACAGGTCTAAGATGTGCTGCAGAGCCAGGACCACAGAAGAAATTCTTGGTTCAAGCTTGTCCTTATTTGTGAAGTGTTGTCCTACATCAGAGAAGGCAATTGTAACTGATGTGGTAGGGCTACCACAGTTTGGAACTCCAGAAAGCAAAATAACTACCTATATTGTACAGTATTTCAAGGAATATTGGTAAATACAGTGGGATCCCTTTGAAAAAATGTAGGGAAAGTATGTACTAGACTCAGTTCTGGGTTACTACCTACTTATTACAACGAAGTTGGGTCCTATGGGGTTCAGAAAATGACAGGTTATCACAAAACACTTTCAAAAGTGTTGGGTGATGTTGCCTGGGCAACCTAAACTCTAGCACTCCCCTAATTAAAGTGCTTAACATACTTTCTTAAGAGATTCTTTTTTAAGAATCTTGATGGCATAATCTTCTACCTCATTAAACTGGTCTCATGCCAGTGTGACTGAACTCTTGTCAACAGAGTCAAGGCGAAACAAAACTGGTGCAATGAGATAAAGAATCAGGAGTAACATGAATAAAACAAGCTGAAATTTCACCTTGTAAGACTGTTTTTTTGTTAATTTTCATACAATTATGCTTACTATATACACAAGTGGTAATTAAGATTTGAAAGGAATGGTCTGAGATTCCTAGGGTTTTCTTTGGGTTTTTTTGTGTGTGTTTTTTTTTTGGTTTTTTTTTTTTTTTGTGGGGGGGTGTAAGCTTTTTACCTCTTTAAAATAACCTGCCAACTTCTAGAACTCATTGTATTGAAGCAGTGCATCTAAGCAGCACTGTGCCCAGTGAGTACTTCAAAATTAGATTTAGTCCTAATAATAGGATCATTAGGAAGCTGCATCAGGTATTTCCCATGCAGTGCCGGGAAAAGTCTGAATTTTTGGTCTTCTCAAGATCTCACAGCTCAATAAAATTAAAAGGACGTTTACTACTGGATAGTATTAATCATCTTGAAATAAATAACTTCTGAAGGTAGAAGTGCATATTATCCCTTATTTTAAAAAAACCCAGGGAGTTAGTACTTGAAATCATAGCATACTTTCTTTTGTTTCCCCAAACAGAGGAGTTAGCACATTGAACATTAAAGGCCCAAACTCCATGTTTCCACAGCTATATTCAAATTCACTTTACCAATTTCCACCTGCCTAATGATGCCTAATGAGCTGCAGTACTCTGAAGCAGGCTGTCCAGTTCCACATGTTGGAGCTCTTCCTTTTTCCTGGAAGTATTTCAATATGTTTCATATGAGAAAAAGAGTCACTGTAGCTGCAGATGTACAAAATGTTCTCAGTCTGTTGCTTGCACTGAGGTCAAATGCCATGGTAACTTGCATATCGTACTCAGGAATGGTTTAGGAAAGCACTTTAGTAAAGTTGAGGATAGACTTAGATTAGATATTAAGAAGAAATTCTTGACTGTGAGGGTGGTGAGGCACTGAAACATGTTGCCCAGAGAAGCTGTGGAGGCCCCATCCCTGGAAGAGTTCAAGGCCAGGTTTGTTGAGGCTTTGGGAACTTGGGCTAGTGTCCCAAACCATTCTATAATTCTATGATTCTATGATTCTACTTGTCGGTCTGGATCAAGACAGCGCCAGGCACATTTTTAGCAATTTGATATTTTAAATAATCAGATTCCAGTACCTATCAAGTTCCCTTGATAACCTTTTTTGACATATAACCACAATATCTGTATTCATATGATATTACAGTTTATAGGTTTAGGTACATACAAGAAGGTGAAGAAGAACCTCACACTTGTAAATATTTAAAACAGTTAAAATATATATTATAGATACCTAATCCTATGTTATGAATCCTAACAGATCAGACATCTGAACACTTTATTGTAAGGAGAAAAGTCACAGCAGGAGGAATAGAGATGCCATCTGTACATATGACCACATTGGAGTGTTGGTTAAGCACAATCCATAAAATGTTTACTATACGGAACATGGTCCTTTTTGTGTTTTCCTCCTTCTCTTTTTTTCAGAGTGATGAAATTGCCCAAACTGCTTAGAAACTACAGTAATGCAACCAGGTAAATGTCTATTTCTTATCCTCTTAAAAAGACTTCTCAAGGGCATTGCAGGACACAGTAGTCTATATTGAATAGATGAACACCATCAGGATTTTGACAGTTATCACAACCACAGAAGCAGGCAGAAGTGAGACGGAGGGGTCATTATTACTGGGCAAGACAATATCATGTTTTTGTGAAACTAGCTTATGATGACAAAATCACACATGAACCTTTATCCACAATACAGCAAAATGTATGAACGTATCTTGCACTTGTTTATGTCTTCCTTTTATCAAAACACTTCAAAACTAGAAAGGGAGGCAGGATCCTTTCCTGGAATAATTTTCAATTTATTTTGTGTATATTAAATGTATCTTAATATAACCCCCACATGACTAGTATAAATTCTTACTTTAGATTTTGTAATATCAGTTGGAAATATATCCCAGAGCTATTAAGAAAACCATGTCTTTTAACCTTTTCATATTTATGTAAGTGATTCAAAGATGACAACTCTATGACACCTAAATCCATTTACTGGATTTATACAATACTTCAAACTCCTTTGCATAACAGGAGAAGATTTGGAAGGTGGAAAATCTTGTAATTTTAATGTACAAAATTTCAAGCCAGAAGATCTACGAAAAAGAAACTCAAGAGTGACAGACTGTCATCAGTGTGTGAAAGACTGTGGTAAAGGCAAAATGCAAAGAAGGAATTAATCAGCATGTACAAAAGAAAAAAGGGTACTTAAACCCTATTGTTGTAAAGTTAAAATATGTAAGATGAAACTAGACATGGAGGAAAAGAAGAAAAGAAGTATACGGAATAATTGGGCTACATCAGATAACTTGAATCAGTGTAAAGTGCATTTGCATCAGTAAAAGACATGTTTAACACAAGTGCTACCAAAAATAAAAGCTAATTTTATGATCTTTTTATTCCTTTGTCCTTCAGCTAGTTCATGTTCAATCATAAAAGAAAGCAAACTAGTGCAGGCATATGCAGAAGTGCTTTCGTGATCCTATTATCATAACTGTATTCCTTTCAGAAGTTATTGGTAAGCAAGCATATTCTTCCAAATTTTTTATTGTTTCCCTTCACTAGTTTACTATATTATTCCCATACTGCATTACTCCCACAGTATTTTTTCTCACACATACTGAAGTTCCTATGAAGTAGTCATTATTGATTGCTTTGTTTTCATTGGATGGGCGGGTAGATGCAATACTATTTCTGAGTTGTGATGTTAAGCATGGTCTATTTCATTTGGACCTGTACTAGATAGAATGTCTGTAAAAGCATAGCATGGCTTTCATCAACGCTACCCGCAAAACTAAATCAAAAGACTGTGTTTCAAAAAAAGACTTGGGAGGAGAGAAGGGATAAATGAGAGAGACACAGACAATGAAAAGAAAGAATTGTTGCAACACCCCGTTTGAGAACTTATTTCACCTGCTGAATGTTCTGAAATATCTGGTTGTTGTGGGTACTTTTTTCCTTCCTGATGACAGATATAATGCTGACAAGGTCATAAGAGATGGAAATGCAAGTGGTCTGTGCTCCCCAGCTAAAGCTTACTGCAACAAGGAGTCTTTAGTATTTCTGAGTCAGAGGTTTCCAAGAAAAGATAAAACATTCTGAGTTTCTTACTAGAACTCACTGCTTATTAACTACATTTAAGGGAAGTATCTTCATGGCAGCAGCTGAACTGGGGTGTGGCAACAAGATGAGAATTCCTTTCCTCCCAACCCTGCCCCAGATGTGGTAACACATCTATTAGAGTACCAAAACCAACATGTGATTAATTCTACACTGCACCAGACCAAAGCCTTATCTTGATTAAGCCACTAGAAATCTAAAATAGCTCTACAGAATTTAAACTCCACTGCAACTAAGATAAGAATCTGGCTTCCCACATGTAATCCCTGATTCCCAGCTCATGACAGCAGTGTTGCAATAGAATAGAATAGAATAGAATAGAATCATTAAGGTTGGAAGTGACCTCAAGGATCATCTAGTCCAACCATCCCCCCACCACCTATTACCCACTAAACCACGTCCCTAAGTACCATATCTATGGGTGGGTGGTGGTGGTGGTGTTGTTTTTTAAAATCACTGCAACATGATAGAATCACCCAGAATGTGGAGCTTGACACAGTCACTCTCTTTGCTAAATCCCCTGAACCACTTGACTTGGTACTTCTGGAAAATATATTCCAGGAGATTATGCAAATTTCAAATCTATAAATTGTTGTGTGAACAATAGATTTAACAAATTTATTTCCTGTAAATTTAACAACTTGATTTCCTATAAATTTATTTTCTAGACCTTCCTCTGAAACAAACCAAGCTCTGTTCCTTTTTCTTTATTTCTTTTCCCTGGCAGTTCTTTAGTTTGCACCAAATGTCATAATTTCACCCTGAAATCCTGCTGTCTATAATGTACTCTGAATACTGGCAGAATGGGAATCAGCACATGATCTACCAGTCTCCAAGTTCTATGTGTGTTTCTGGACAGCCAGCAGATCAAAGAGAAAGTATAACTAACAAGTCCACTTTACAGCCTTCTTTTACCAGGAGAGAGAATTTCTTCTCTAACTAGTAATTTTTATCAAGAAGTTGGAAGTTCAGACTTTTGAAACCTCTAGCCTTCAGCTATACCTGTTGAAACTTAGGCTTTTATCCATAATTTGAGGTAACTGGCAGAGAACAGTCATTTTTGTTTTCCCTTATTTTGTTCCTGGCTTAGGAAGCCGTAATAAAAGCAGAGTTGAAGACATTCTTCCTGTGTGAAAGCATATGTTAATTTCTAAGTAACTTTTTCCCTTCCTGACCTATCTTTCAAATTCAGTAAAAGTGTGAGACAGTACTTCTAGGAGTCCACTTCATGCTACAGGATGATTCTATCGGCACAGATAATTTATCAGCTTCTTCCCATACCTTAAAAGTGGAAAAGTTCGTATAGTCAAATCTTCCTTCTTTTTCCTGGACTTATTAACAGCTCACAAAGAAAATGAAAATACATTCAACCAAAAATACAGATCTGTCCAGCAATGCTTCATAATGAAATCAGGATAAAGTATAAAATCAATATAGAGTATTAAATCAGTAAAGTGCTGAAGTTTTCCATTAGCAGACCAATTTTCAGATATTCATTTCCTCATTAGATTTTATTTCTCTCATTTTTAGATACCTAAACTTTCTCTCTATAAAGGAGAAGAATCTTATGAAGTAATTTCTATCATGCTCCCCCTACCACATGCAAGGCTTTAAAACTTCCCACTTTCCTTTCTGCTTTGGACTTTTGAGGTATTGCTTCTTCAGTGGCCTTTCAATTTATTGAAAATCGAAAAATTTATTGTCTTTCGGACATCACATTTGCTGTGAACAACACCCTCTTATTTAAAATTGTGACTTGTCACTCAGCTTGTCAAAGGAGACTGAGGCCTATCACTTAATACTTTTTGATTGTCAGAGGTTAAGGTTGAACAAAAAAAAAATCATCACAAGGGAGACAGAAGCCCCCTTCAAAACAAAATAGTGAGCTAGGTTACTGTCTTATTTATGATCTTCTCACAAATCTGAAAATTGCCTGACTTCAAAAGGCTTTATTCTAATTCTCACTTACTCATTTACATAAGAGTCTAAGTGAGAATTAAGCCCTTTATGTCAATAGCCATGACTGATTTTTTTCTCTTAGGTTTCACAAGAATTCAAGTCTGGAGAATTTAAAAATACCGAAAGAAGAAAAAAATCCTAAGAAACATATACAGACAGTAAGTGCAAGGAGCAAACAAGAGTAAAAAGTGGATTAGAGATGCTTAAAAGAATGTCAATGGATTTCTCTTTCTTCATCTCTTCAGTATTCAGAAATAATCGGCTTCCCTGAGAGAGATGCTTGTTTTCATATAGGAAACATAGTTACAGTAGGGAACTTGTCTCATCTCATGTACAAATGTAACTTAAGGTTATCATGTTTTATATATTTCACTTGTGAACTGCGTTGTGTTTGTAGGGCTGTCAGCTGCTTTGTCATAAACAGCAAATACAATTTTTCTCATCCAAGTAGCAGCATTTATAAGAACTGAAGCTTCCATCTTGCTCACTCACAACTGATCTTTCATAAAATATTCTCTAGCAATCATTTTCAAATGCAGCCAAACTTCTATTCTGTTTAAGAATACATTCGTCTGCATTTCCTCCTATGAACGCGTGCAAAACCAGACCTTTGCTGACACCTTGGTCTATATTATCCATGCCCAAAATATATCCCGTGCTTTGTAGAACAAACTGTGCAGTCGTCCCTGGTAAAATGGGAGCATGTTTATTGCTCTCTACATATTTTTAAAATTAGTGGTAGAGGTCTATGTAGAGGATACAAAACAAAGAATAACTTACTGTGTTCTGCTGTAATGCAAGAAAAATTGAAAAAACAAAAACATTTTGAGATTTCACTTAGTGGATCCCCAAACTTTCCCCCTCAAAAGTTTTCATTTGCTTACATTAACTGTGGAAAGTGTAATTCAGTCTCTGTTATTCATTAGATACAAACTTTGTCCAAAAATATGAGAAAATGCACTGCAAGTTTCTACTACATACTTTGATTTTTGATCAGAAATATGAATGTATACCACATCTGCCTCTAGACTTTAGTTCTGAATCATCCATGTACATTTCTGTAACTGGTGTTCACATAAACAGAAAATAGCTTTTAGATTTTAGAGGTAATAGATATCTATCTATCTATCCACCTCAGGTAGTGAGGTGGATTGTGCGCTGGCTGGAGGGCAGATGTCAGAGGGTTGTGGTAAATGGGGCCGAATCTAGTTGGAGGCCTGTGACTAGTGGAGTTCCTCAGGGGTCGGTGCTGGGTCCGGTACTATTCAATATCTTCATCAGCGACCTTGATGAGGGAATGGAGTGTACCCTCAGCAAGTTTGCTGATGACACTAAACTGGGAGGAGTGGCTGACACGTCAGAGGGTTGTGCTGCCATTCAGCGCGACCTAGATAGGCTGCAGAGCTGGGCGGGGAGGAACCTGATGAGATTCAACAAGGACAAGTGTAGAGTCTTGCACCTGGGAAAGAAGAATCCCATGTGCCAGTACAGGTTGGGGACTGACCTGCTGGAGAGCAGTGTAGGGGAAAGGGACCTGGGGGTCCTGGTGGACGAGGGGATGACCATGAGCCAGCAATGTGCCCTGGTGGCCAGGAAGGCCAA
>VWZZ01008046.1:13618-23705 GCA_013399095.1 Psophia crepitans
AGGCTGCCCAGAGAGGTTGTGGAGTCTCCTTCTATGGAGACATTCAAAACCCGACTGGACGTGTTCCTGAGTGATGTGCTCTAGGTGGCCCTGCCTTGGCGGGGGGGGATTGGACTAGATGATCTTTCAAGGTTCCTTCCAACCCTTGTGATTCTGTGATTCTGTGATAATTTGATAATTACCAGATATGCTGATTTTACTGTTGGGACAGCTTTTACAGAACTGCTAGGCTCGTGAGCTCATTTTCTTCTAAAGTCTCAATTTCCATTAAGCTCCTAAATTTAACTTTTTTTTAAAATTAGTATTGACACTGTTGCATACCACAGAACCATACCCACCCTCTGTCAAGATGGCTTGATTCGCATTGGGAAGATGTAGTTTTCTTGGGAAAGGCTCCCTCCTTCCGGGTTTGTGTGGGGTTTTTTGTTGTTGCTGTTGTTTTGTAGGTTTGCTTTGGGTTTTTTGTGTGGTTTTGGTTTTCTTTTTTTTTTTTTTTTCCAATAAGGCAGGCAAGAGTGTTACAGTCTCTCCTGTTCTATATTAGATAAATTTTACAGAAATAGAAGCGTACAGATAGTACAAAAGTAAAAGATGGGACAGGGATATTGAAGGGATGCAGAAAATGGAGTAGTACATGAAAAATGAGAAAATATATTGAATGCACCAAAGGGATGCAGAGATTAAATTGTCGAAACAATTTAAGGGTTGTAAATTTTCAAAACAAAGGGTTGTAAAAAGTTGGGATAGGGATAGGGATGGGGATAGGGATAGGGATAGGCTCATGTTTTGTTCCATGATTTAAACCACTCTCAATTTTTTTGCAGGGAAGAAGAAAGGGAAAGTTGTCAAATTGTTTGACTGCTTGACTTTGGCAGTATTGCCCTTTACACAGGGATGAATTGCACCCTAAACAAACTCAATATGATCTGCACTAAATTATGCTTACTTTTTTATGATGTATTCATTTATACTCTAGAATGCAGTGAGTGAGATTCTGCTGTAAACCATGCCAGAACACACAGTTTTGTGAAAGGGAGAAAAGAGCTGAAAGGGACAAAGGGGGGGAAAAAAAAGACATAGATTAATCTATGACTTTTTAAGCAAGGCAAAAACCAGGGAATTCTAATCTAGTTTTACACTGTGTAGTATGAAAAGACAGTGTCTCCCCCTCAAAAAAAATTGATGTGAACGTCTGAATGCACATCACTCAATTTCATTCATAGTTAGTCCTATAAGAGCATGGTTTTTCTATCTTATGGCAGATTTTTTTTATTTATTTATTTATTTTTGTCCATAATGTCTGGCACTCTTTCCTCTTGTTTTTGGTTTGTTTGTTGGGATTTTTTTGGTGACTGTTGTCTTATGTTTAGTTTACCTTCATCACAAAATCTATTTTATTCCATCCATCTCTGTCTGTCTGTCTGACTGTCTGTCTCTCTGCCTCTCTTTCTCTCTGTCTAGGATAGATTGGTTTAGCTTTTGGGTGCCATTTGGCTAAACCCAGCTTAAAACTGTCTGATTTTCAAATGTTTGCATCAGTATCTTGATCTAGAGGACACATGTCATCAGTTGATATAATAATCTTGGTGACGTTAAAGGCATTGAGGAAAACAGAATTTAAGTGGATTTGAAATACTATAGAACATTAAAGAAACCTGAAAAAAAACCTTCATTAAATAGATTCTTAATCCAGGAATAAGGATGAGGAGATGTAATGATGCAGTTATACCCCAGCTGGCAACTAAGCACCATGCAGCCGCTTGCTCACTCCCCTGCACCAATAAGATAGGGAAATCATATAATTATTAAGGTTGGAAGAGACCTCAAGGATCATCTTGTCCAGTCATCCCCCTACCAGCTATTACCCACTAAACTATGTCCCTAGAGTACGACATCTAACCATTCTTTAAACAACCCCAGGGACGGTGACTCCACCACCTGCCTGGGCAACCCATTCCAACGCCCAACCACCCTTTCTGAGAAGAAATTTCTCCTAATCTCCGATCTAAACCTCCCCGGTACAACTTGCAGCCATTCCCTCTGGTTCCATTGCTAGTTATCTGTGAGAAGAGGCCAACCTCTGGCTGACCACAACTTCCTTTCAGGTAGCTGTAGAGAGCAATATGGTCTCTGCTGAGCCTCCTCTTCTACAGACTAAGCAATCCCAGTTCCCTCAGCCACTCCTCATAAGACGTGTGCTCCAGACCCTTCACCAGTTTCCAGGTTTGGAAAAGTAAAACTGAGAAAGAAACTCATGGGTCTGGATAAAACCAGTTTGGTAATTTTAAAGATATAATAATATATATATATTTAAAAATAGCAAATGAAAGAGGAATCTAAAAAAAAAATTAAAAAAAAAAAGAGGAAAATAAATCCCAAGAAAGACAAGTGATGCAAATGAAAACAATTGCCCAGTCATGATGCCCAGTCATGATGTCATATGGTCCGGAATATCCCTGTGGTCAGTTGGGGTCAGCTGTCCTGGCTGTCTCCCCTCCCAGCTCCTTGTGCATCCCCAGACTACTCACTGGTGGGGTGGGGTGAGAAGCAGAAAAGGACTTGGCTCTGTGTGAGCACTGCTCAGCAACAACGAAAACATCCCTGGGTTATCAGCACTGTTTCCAGCACAAATCCAAACCATAAATCCATACAAGTCACTATGAAGAAATGTAACTATTCCAGCCAAAACCAGTACAAGTGCTTTATAATTACAATTACAATTATAATTACAATTTGAAGATGACTCAGCATCTCATTGTCATACTGTTGTGAGGAAAACCATCATCATATTGATGAGTTTAAATAGGAATGTCATTATTTATAATAGAACTTAGGTAAAGAAAAATATTGTACAACACGAGCTATTTTAAAGCACAATGGCAAAAATTAGCAGAAAAGTAGAAAGCCCAACCTATGAGGAAATGTTGAAAGAAATGGGGTTATTTAACCTAAGAAGAAAAGCGTCTTAAGGGATACATGATACCAGTTTTCAGCAAAGTTAGAGTAAGGTAGAAACTGTTCTCTGTGTCCCATGACAAATTCCAGGGGAAATGGGATGAGCAAATTGGAAGGAGATCTAACCATAAGTACATTACAAATACTATAAAAGCAGTGGGGAGCTCTGCAGTAGATCACCTGTGAATGTGGTTGTATATCAATCCCTGAAAGCATTCAAGAAGATGTCAGTCAAAAGTCAGTAACTGAGTAGGTACAAATGATTCTGGTTTCAAGAAAAAAAAAATTATTTATTGCTTCTCTATTTTTTTTTCTGCTCAATTTTCTATTACTCTATTTTTAAAAAAGCTGCTTGTTTTGATAACAGATTTTTCAACAATTCTATTCTATCTGGTCCAGCTTTTCCATAGTTATAGTCAGGGATATTAAATTTGGAAATTTGTATTTTTAACAAAAAGAGTTTGAATAAATATTCTATATTTATGTTATGTTATGTTATAGTTAGTGTAACTTAGTAGTGATTATCCTGATAAATTTCAGGATATGGTTTTTTTTTCCAATATAGAGTTATTCAATAACTGTGAGTAAAAAATAGTGAGAAAATAAGATCCTGCTTGGTACAATGAAGTTATAGAGTAAAGGTTTATTTCCCTCTTTTAAACTAGTGCTTTATGAAGAAGGTGAAACACAGGAGGTAAGTTAACAGGGTAACTGACTCCTGAGAGATTATTTTAAAAATTTTATTTTTAGATAAAACATAAGAGCATGTACTTAATGCACTATTTATTTGTATGACTGCCCTTTAAGTTTATGAACTGTATATTTTATTTTATGATTTTTAGGATCTAATATATAAAATCAGTTTGTGTTCTGTTGTAAGCACAGGAATATTCATTTTGCTTATAACAGAAAGCACTACAGTACTCTCTTCTGCAAAAAGGATGGAATGGGTTTCTGTTGGATCATGTTCTACTGATTATCATTATATGTAATGTTGCTATTCTGTTAATTAATTAAAAGCTTGAGAAAATTCTGCACCATGAAAGTCTGGTGGTAGGTTTTAATGTGTTGTGAATCATATTTTGTATTGGAAAAGAGCAGAAGGTGCCCTATAGCACACAAAATACAAAGCAACTTCTCTAAACATCCATTTTTATTCTTAAACTAAACCAGAAAGTAAATATGCACGGCTACTACAAAATATATTAAGCTTCTCATGGTGGGTATCTTGCTTTTCTGGACTTTTATGCATTAAATTCTCTTTAGTACCACACTTCAGAGATGACTGCATAGATCAACTGGGAAAAGCTGACATAGGAAGTGCCAGTAGTAGCTTCAAAATATGTGGCAGTGATTTGAAAATATCTTCTGTCTTAAACCAGTTTCACAAGACTGAACAACTTATTTCTTGGCTTCTGTGATAATATAAATGATGCTACCTATTGTAGATAAATTTTATTTCAGATTTATCTATCTACTTTTGGGGCTACTTTATAGGCAGTGTAGGATTTGGGTAAATGTAGGTTACTCCATCATGACTTGTAAGTATCTGGGGAGGACACATGCTAGATTTCATAAATTTTAGAGTTAATAGTGGGTAACATTCATTTATTTTTCAGTGTACTAGAGAAATTCTAAGCTTTTAAATTATTTTTCCCTTTTTACCCTCTGGCAAGCATTTACACATTAAGAACGACAGTCATTCCTTTAAAATTGAGTGGCAAATTAAATAAATAGAATCTATTTAATAACTACCTCTTGCTATTGACAAATTTTTCACTTTCCCTTCTCATTAGATGAAAACAACTTAAAACAGATAGGTGCCCTAGGTAACTCCAAACCATGCAGAGACAGAGGCACTTATAAGGGAAATTCAGTTCTCAGGTAGACTAAATTATGTTCTTGGTCGTCTGTCTCTCTCCACAGTTTAAGAAAAGGCTCGTATAGCTATCTTATGCAGATTCATAAAGTATCTAGTTATAGGTCGTGGGGGGGGAACACAATGCAACAAAACAACCCTAAAACTCTGAAAAGCATAAGGAGCAGGAAGAGACAATCATGAGGTTAGTTTCTAGTCTCTCTTTTCCTTTCAGAAGGTCATTAATTGTAATATTCTTTCTGTTCACTTTTTGGTTCATTTTTTGACAATATTAATGAAATTATCATCTTTTATTAACAGAAACTGTGTTTGCGAAAACTGCAAAATGGTTAGCAGTGAATCCTGTATTTAATTTCAGACAAGGTGTAATTTGTGCTATAACACTATGGTTCTTGCCAACCAGAGGATTTAACACAAAAAATTTTAGTCATACGGTTATTTACTGTATGCATATTTGATAACTTCTGCTGAAAATTATTATAAGAACACTGTCTGTGTATTTTTTCCAGCTTCTGAATTTAATGTCAGCCTAGTTTGTAGGGCTGTATTTCAGTCAATAAAAATTTACCATCACTAAAATTCACACTTTAAAGTGAGGAGTTAGAAAGTCCCTTCTTAATCACCCAGATTTTTCATTCTTTTCTTTGAAGAACTACATTACATGATTATTTTTTTTTTTTTGTCTTTTTATGTCTGCTGCTTCTCCCCACGTGTGGAGTTATAATAAAACACAGGGTTTGATTTGATTTCATTTAAGGAAGATAGATGCACTGATTTGCAAGAAATGGTGCAAATATCATGAAAGCTATTTTGTATGCTTCAGGTTATTATGTTCATGTTCAAACCTTGTATTCAATTAGATCTTGAAGTATGAGCTTCTTTTCTTATCACAATCCATCAAACATTTTACAGGGTGAACAACAGAACTGCTGAATATGATAAACATGTCAAAGTCAGCAAAGGATTATGATCTGGTATGAATATTACAAGTCTTTCATGTAACAGTATAGTTAGAACTGTTTGTCAACACTTTGTTATAAATTACCTACTCCTGGGGATTACAGTAGTATATCTATGTATATGGTTCTTCAAGGCCAAAATTACAAGTTAAAAGCTTTCCAGAGTGAGCTTCCTTCTGTAGAATTGCCTATTTCTTCCCACATTGTCTTTCCTTCCACGTAGTCTTTCCTCAAATTTTTAGAAGTAGGGATGAACTGACAACTATGAAATGTGTGCAAGATGATTCTTTTTAACAATATGGGTTTTTTGTAGAAGAATATGTGCTTTCTACTAACAATGTCATTGCCAAAATTTGAATGAGTAACACTGAAATACAGATAAGCAGTGAGGATATCAAGCTTCATACTAGGTCAGTGGTATGTCCAGGTGTATGGTATATCCAGGCAACTTCCTAGTCCCAACATTATACAACTACAGATAGAGACAGAATCATCCAATCAGTTAGTAACAGATCTTTTTATAAAAGAAAAGTAAGAAAGAACAAGACCACTGTCGTGGTTTTACTCCAGCCATTGGCTTGGCACCACATAAATGCTCGCTCCGTCCCCCTCATTGGAAAAGGGGGAGAGAATCGGAAGAGCGAAAGTGAGAAAACTCGTGGGTTCAGGTACAAGAGTTTAATAAGTGAAGCAAAAGCCGCGTGCACAAGCAAAGCAAACCAGGGAATTCATTCCCCACTGCCCATGGCAGGCAGGGGTTCAGCCATCCCCAGGACAGCAGGGCTCTGTCACGCGCAATGGTTACTTGGGAAGACAAACACCATCACTCCGAACGCCGCTGCCCCCCCTTCTTCTTCCTCCCAAGCCCCTTATAAACCGAGCATGACGCCATATGATATGGAATACCCCTTTGGTCAGTTTGGGTCAGGTGTCCTGTCTGTCCCCTCCCAACTCCCCGCACACCCCCAGCCATCCCGCCGGTGGGGCGGTGCGAGAAGCAGAAAAGGCCTTGGCTCTGTGTGAGCATCGCTCAGCAACAGCAAAAACATCTCTGCACTATCAGCGCTGCTTCCAGCACAAACCCAAACCACAGCCCCATACTGACTTTCTTGAAGAAAATTAACTGTCTCCCAGCTGAAACCAGGACAACCACAAATCTGGAAAGCTGACTGTTTTTGCTTTCTTCCACAGCTTCCCACTAGGAAACTTGTAACTCTTTGGAGTTTTGAGCATAGATTAGGATCCCTAAGAGTTACAAGTTTAAAAAATCAATGCTCAAAAAACCTAGGGAAGTGCTCAGATCTCTTTTAAGCTGCTTTGCCCTTGCAAGTCAATTTATCTGAGATATCTCTATTAATCAGAGATATAAGTAGGTGGCATCCACAGGAATGTTTGAGAACTGTGCGGAAAAAGAAAACATCAGAGAAAAGTGAAGTTTTACCTGAAATACATTACAAAATATACTCAATTAAATTAAATTAATTGAAAAACCTAAATTAATTAGTTTTCTGGACAGGTTGGATGGATGGGCCAAGGCCAACTGTATGAGGTTTAACAAGGCCAAGTGCCGGGTCCTGCACTTTGATCGCAACAACCCCAGGCAGTGCTACAGACTTGGGGCAGCATGGCTGGAAAGCTGCCTGGCAGAGAAGGGCCTGGGGGTACTGGTTGACAGCCAACTCAACACGTGTTCGCAGTGTGCCTGGGTGGCCACGAAAGCCAACAGCATCCTGGCCTGCATCAGGAATGGCGTGGTCAGCAGAAGTAAGGAAGTGATCATCCCCTTGTACTCAGCTCTGGTGAGGCCACACCTCAAGTCCTGTGTCCAGTTTTGGGCCCCTCAATACCAGAAGGACATAGAGCTACTGAAGCATGTCCAGAGAAGGGCAACAAAACTGGTGAAGGGACTTGAAAACAAATCTTATGGGGAGCGACTGAGGGAACTGGGGCTGTTTAGCCTGGAGAAGAGGAGGCTGAGGGGAGACCTGATCGCTCTCTACAACTACTTGAAAGGGAGTTGGAGTGAGGAGGGTGTCGGCCTCTTCTCCCAAGTAGCAAGCGACAGGATGAGAGGGAATGACCTCAAGTTGCGTCAGGGAAGGTTTAGATTGGATATTTGGAATAAACTTCTTCACAGAAAGAGTAGTGAGGTGTTGGAACAGACTGCCCAGAGAGGTGGTTGAATCTCTGTCCCTGCAGACATTCAAAAAACGCGTAGACATGGCACTCCAGGACATGATCTAGCACGCATAGTGATGTTAGGTTGATGGTTGGACTTGATGATCTCAGAGGTCCTTTCCAACCTTAGTGACTCTATGATTCTATGAAACAAAATAAAGAATGAAAGTGCAATTTATACTAAGTAAACTATTTTCTTTGTTTAGATTGATTTGGAACAAACAATAGTTGATACTCTAAAACTTTAACCAAATATCAGAAACATTGACTATGAACTTCAATTTGCATTTGCCAAGGTAAGAAAAATTTGTAATTGTTGAAGATTAGTTACTGAGAGTGCAATTAAGTTGCCTACAAGTATACACCTAGTGCGTATGACTTCCATCTGCCATTGCAGATGCTTACAGATCTATCATAGGTACTGTATTTCACCTGCAACATGCAGTTGCCCTAAATACCTTAGGTATCTAAAATGACATTAGACATCCATGCCCTGGTCAGCCAATAATATGCGAATAGCCAGGATTCCATAAAAACATGAGCAAAAGCATCCATTTCAAAAGAAGAAATGTAAATGCTATATGTGTGGGTAAGGAGAGCAGGAAAGAGACATATATCAGTTAATACATTATAAGTGGAAAGTGTAACCTTTGATTACAGAAACAAAAGGAGTCAGTGAAGTAATAGTGCCAATACGACTAAAGAAAGTAAGATGTGAGGGATGTTAGCCGTAAAAATACACTGAGAACTGATATAGTGTTAAGTGCAGATGGACAGATGGTAAATGAGGGCGGTTGTAACTTAACACTGAAAATACACCTTTGTGCTATAAGTGGGTAAATAAGGAAGGTAGAGCCGCACTGTATGATACGCAGGAAATCAACATTACCATATGTAAAAAATCTGAATATTTTGAGGAAAGAGTTGTGATCTCTAATATTTTCAAATGAATTCAATTATTTAAAAACATAGTATATATTAGCAAGATTATTTTCACTCAGTTCAGGAAATCTCAGAAAATTCTGAAGAACTAGAAAACATAAAACAAAAGTGAGAATCAGAGTTCATAGAAATGTTTAAGAGAAATTTCTCAGGAACTGTAAAGTGGTTACAAACTCTGTAGAATAGCGATGAAATCATCATGGAATTAACATTGTTTCAAAACTTTTGCACTGACAGAATTGAAGGTCTGGCTGATAAAAACTACTGTTATGATGTATACTTTGATTTCTCCAAGGTCATTTAGTAACATAGTAAATTCTGATTAAAAAATATTGCACTATATGCAATTATCACAGCATTGAGTAGATGTAATCTGAAACTGACTTGTTAACTACATTTCCATATAAGCCAGCAGAGAAATATCACGGTGAAGGATATTTTTAGAAATTATCTTTTGGGTTTTTTTTTTTGCTAATTTTTTAATCTGTGACATATGAAAAGTTAACTTTCTAGTATAGCTGGTAAATGACAATGGCTGATGAACGAAGGATTGATCAGTAAAGCTAAGATTTTTTTGTTTCCTTTAGAATAGCTAAATGTGACTGCAAATTTTACATTTGAGAGTAAAAATATGTCATATACATCTATACAAATTTTGTATTGCTTTAAATCAATAATTTGGAAAAAGACTGATTTCAGTAACACGGTTTGTTTTAACATAAATTTTCACTTTCAGTCCTTGTGGAAAAATGTAAAGTGGACCACCAGAAAGGAAGGGAACTTATAACAGAGAGAGAATGTGAGGAGAACTGCTGCAACTCTATATCCAATTCAAGACAACAAAGATGACTGTAAAGTGGCAGAAACATCACCTGAAGTGGGATCACAGCGCTTATGAGTACTGTGAAAAGCCTGATAGAAGCTCAGTTGCTTTCGCTTAAGTTCCTTATAACAATTTAGACAGATTCTTGTGATCTGTTTGTGACACATCTGTTTGTGACAGATTCTTGTGATCTGAAGAAAGACATCGAAGCCCTGGAGCATGTCCAGAGAAGGGCAACGAACCTGGTGAAGGGGCTGGAGCACAGGTCTTATGAGGAGCGGCTGAAGGAACTGGGCTTGTTTAGTCTGGGGAAGAGGAGGCTCAGGGCAGACCTTATTGCCCTCTACAACT
>VWZZ01008046.1:32152-55109 GCA_013399095.1 Psophia crepitans
AAGGTGTTTGTTCTGTACATACCTGTGGACCAAGAAAAGGTGGTATAATAGAGGAATAAAAAACATGTCTTACCAAAGAAAGCAAATGCTTTTGTCTTTATATTCAAAGGATGCAGTTATTAAATAAGGAAAGAAGGAAAAGGAAAGGAGGGAACACAATCTGAGCTTAAAGGATAAATTACTAGCCATTAATGCATTTAAAATAGAAATTGGAGACCGTTTCTAAAATAATAAAACACTGAGGTGCTATAGCAGCCTTTCAGTAGAAGCATCAGGACAAAACAAGAACAAGCAAATTATTTTTAAGATTAATCTTAATCATTTTATAAAAAGGGTCTGATGACTGAATTTGAAAATACTTCAGGTCTTTTAAAAAGACGTGAAGATTTGGAAAAAAAAATAATCTTCTTCTTGTTTCGCTAAAGGTCCAAATGTGAAGTTCTGGAAGGAAAAAATAATAAAATCAAAATTTAGGAAATACTGGGATTGTTGGTTCTAAAACAAACAGTGTCACAGAACCTTACAAGCAGAGCCAGGCCAGGTAACAAACTGAAGAAGAAAAAAAAAAACAAACCACAAACCCACCAAGATTTATTTTACAAAATGGAAGAAAAAAAATCATACTAAGTATCATTCTAACTGAAACTGCTCTGAGGCTCCGAGAGACATTAACAATTCCCGGGTTCGGGATGTCGGTTGGGATGTTAATACTACACCGTTGACTTAAGAGCTCTTAAGGTTTATTGCTGATGATGGTGGGGGGAAGGTTTTCCTGTGGGCTTTTTCTGGGCAGGTGCGTCTGCCACAAAGAGGAAACCACCTCATAAACAGTATGAATAGCATTACTGTTATGCCAGGATATTCCTGTGTCATTCACATGTTAGTCCTGTCTTTCACAATGCAAGACTGGGTCATCCTCATACTAGAGTGATTTTGCTTTCTTCAACTTGGGTTTGGAGAAATGCTGGTGTGTAAATGATTTTCTCCACCTGAGATTTACTTCTGTATGTCTCTTTTTATCTCTTCTTTTCTGTCAGGCAAGTTTAAGTGACCTAATCACCTGATGAACCTTACTGCCACAAGGTTACTACATTTTTTATCAGATTAAAAGACCAGATGCTGTTCTATGCTTCTCTAGCAATCAGATCGTCCAACACCAATAGCAGAAAGCTTGAAAATCTTTATTATTTTTTCTCCTTCGATTGCACAAATTTGCTGTGGAAACTTCTGTGCTGTTTAAAAAAATAATCTGTTTCTCCCTGCATGAGAAAAAGTAGGCAACAGCTCTAATCATCAAGAAGATCATGATAAACTCTTTTTTTTTTTGGTAAAACATTACATAGCTGAAGGAAATTAGAAGAACTGTGACTCATGGAATGTGCAGTATTAGCAATTTTGTTTTTCTAAGTGCTTTAACTTCCTCATTACTTATTGTATTTCTACAATCAAATTAAATGGGATTGTCACAATAACATCACCAGAAGTAATAGGATATGAAACCCCAAACCACATTAGTTGTTCGATGTTGTAACAATTAACAAGCACTTAATTTTTCTTAGCCTTTGTTGGGCTCAGAAGACTCCACAGAACATGGCCTTTCTCAGCAAAGCAAATCAACATTTTTTTATTAGTTATGTAGGCTCGAGGCCAAATTCTCAAAGAACTTTCAGTAGTACTTCTGTTTTTATTTGCAGAAATCAGTTGGATATTTATACTTCAGGAGTACTTGTTAGCATGCCAAAATACTGCTATGTACAGGCAGATGTACATAATAACAATATGAGCACAGGTTATACAATTGACAGTTTTTCAGGGTAGAAGGACTCCGCTCTCATGAGACCCCACCTGGAGTACTGCATCCAGCCCTGGGGTTCCCAGTACAAGAAGGACATGGAGCTGTTGGAATGAGTCCAGAGGAGGGCCACAAAGATGATCAGAGGGATGGAGCATCTCTTCTATGAGGACAGGCTGAGGGAGTTGGGCTTGTTCAGCCTGCAAAAGAGAGGGCTCCAGGGAGATTTCATTACAGCCTTCCAGTACCTGAAGGGGCCTACAGAAAATCTGTAGAGGGACATTTAGAAGGGCATGTAGTGATAGAACAAGGGGTAATGGCCTTAAACTGAAGGAGGGGAGATTTAGATTAGATATAAGTACGAAGTTCTTCATTGTGAGGATGGTGAGGCACTGGAAGAGGTTACCCAGAGAAGGTGTGGATGCCTCATCCCTGGGAGTGTTCAAGGCCAGGTTGGATGGGACTTTGGCCAACCTGGTCTACTGTAGGGTGTCCCTGCCCATTGCAGGGGGCTTGAATCTGGATGATCTTTGAGGTCCCCTCCAACCCAAACTAATTCATGATTCTATGAAATGAGGTCAGACTGCTGTTTTGATAAACAGCACAAGAGTAAAATGTCACACATATCACTTGAAACCTCATCCTGTAAAAAAAAAGTAATTATTTTTTATTATTATTTATTGTCCCTTATTTGTATAGGACTTTATATGAAGCCATGGCCAGAATCACAGGCAAGAAGGCAATAACATTAGTGTGTCAGGGCCCTGAGCACTCTCACCTTCTAGGAGTTCAGCTGGCTGAATCCAAGCTGAATCAAGACACGCTCCTTCACTGGTAGGAGCTGTCATGAACAAATATAGAAATGATGACCACACCTCCTTTCTTTGGAAGCTGCTTGTAATTAAGCTGAGGGTGACAACATGGCACCTGAGCAATGCCCTCACTAGCACGGAGCTACGGTGTTGGCTTAGAAAGACAGGATCCAATGTGTAGACAGTGATCAAGGTCAGCCCTGGTGTAGTGCTGGTCCCTTATGATGACATGTCCAAGATCAAGCTAACCAGTGGGAAAACACAAAAGTTGAGGCGGTATAAACAGGTGCACGCATAGCTACAACACAAGGGGTCAGTGGGAGAGGCTTAGCATTAAATTAGCTTCCAAGAACAGGAGGGGAATTCCAGCTGCCTTTACAACAGGTCTTGTAAATTAGGTAGTTGACCTTTGACTCAACCAGTTGAACTTCTTAACTTAGGCAAACTGAATGCGGGGTTGGGAACCTGATTTCGGGCAGCAATTTGGAGACAGAAACAAAGACCAGGTGATGAAACAAGAAGATAAATAGAAATTTTTGTATAGCTTAAAACAGGAGAGTTTGAAGATGCCTTCAGTGTACTCTATATTCAGATACTTTTTCTTGCTGGGGTCAGTCATGACTGCCCTCTAATAGTTAGCTGTTTTGATTACCTGCTGCTGCATCAATAACTAGTCACTGGGAAAATACTTGCTAGTATCAGTGACAACATCAGCATCAATATAAATAACTAGGCCCATGATTTCAGATATAATAAATATTATTGTACATTACCTCACTGACAACTAATTCATAGGTAGAAATGAGATCAGCAAGATCAGGCACAAGAAAACTCTATATAATTAGCTCCAGGCAAAATCCTCTTTTTTTTTTTTTTACAGTTTTGGCAAGGTTAATGAGATAGCAGAAATATGAAAGTGAGTCTGGAGGGTGTGAAAAGGCATAATCTATCTTTAAAAGGTAGTAAGGGCAGGTGGGTTGCTAACTTAGCTCTTTCAGCTAAAGTACTAGCATTTGTCCAGAAAATATGGACAACAGATACCTGTCCCTAAAAAGGTTAATTATAGGGTAAAGTTCTTACAGTAAAGAACTCTTAATTGTCCAGTATCCTTTATCCCTAGCTGGGATAATTAGAAAATTTTAAAACATGGTTTAATACTTGCATGTATAGAGCTAGACAGCCAGAAACAACACAGGAGGAACAAACAAAAAACTTATTTACAAGAAAGGCCTACCTAAAGTTTTGCTCCTGTAAAAAAAAAACAAAAAAACCCCCAAACAAACCCCATCCAAATATTACTGAATAATAATACAATAATATGATATCAATATATAATAATGATATATCTTTATATTTATACCTGTGGGGATTTAAAGAGTAAGTCCTTTTTAGGGTATACAGCAATTTGACCATGAATTTTCCTTTTTTTTTCCCCACCCTCACAGGTAATGATACTGCAGATTTTTCATGCAATTCCAAAAGCTGAGTCTATAATTATTCCAGTTACTGGAATTCAGGTTATCCTTTCACTCATAGGGCAAAAGCCAATAGGCCACTAACCAGTGAGTGGTAGTCTTTCCTCTGACAACTTGTTTTCCAATGAAAGGGATAATGACCACAGTAATTTCTGTCAAACCTGCTGTTACCCCTGCGCAATATACTTGTTTCAGCTACTCAACCAATGTGCTGCTCAATACCTACCTTCCACTTCACCCTGTTGTGATTCAGATATGCAAATGTGCTCATATTCTGTTAAATAACCAGAAAAGCCCAAGAGGTTATGTTAAGAGTATGCTTAAATCTGTCCCAGGTGCCTAAAACAAGTTGAATGAATGGCTCAGATCACTAGACTTATTGTAGGACTATTCAACAACTTATGACACACAAACCTTAAATCTCACGCAAGCCAGTTGATATAATTTTTTTAGATTTCAGTAAAGCTTTTGATACTGTCTCTCACAGTATCCTCCTGGACAAAAAGTCCAGCATACAGTTAGACAAAAACATAATAGGGTGGGTGAGCAACTGGCTGATGGGTCAGGCCCAAAGAGTTGTAGTAAATGGGGTTACATAACACTGGTGGCCAGTCACTAGTGGGGTTCCCCAGGGCTCCATTTTAGGGCCAGTTCTTTTTAATGTTTTCATAAATGACTTGGATGTAGGACTAGAAGGTGTCATGAGCAAGTTTGTGGATGACACCAAGTTGGGAGGAGCTGTTGATTCCGTTGAGGGTGGAGAGGCCTTGCAGAGAGAGCTGGACAGATTAGAGAACCAGGCAATCATGAGTCGCCTGAAGTTTAGCAAGAGCAAGTGCCAGATTCTGCACCTGGGAAGGGGCAACCCTGGCTGTACATACAGGCTGGACAATGCGACACTGGAGAGCAGCCATGCTGAGAGGGACTTGGGGGTCTTGGTCAACAGCAAGTTGAACATGAGCCAACAGTGTGCCCAGGCTGCCAGGAAGGCCAACCGTGTCCTGGGGTGCATCAAGCACGGCATTGCCAGCCGCTCTAGGGAGGTGATTGTCCCACTCTACACTGCGCTGGTGCAGCCTCACCTCGCATGCTGGGTGCAGTTTTGGGTGCCTTGGTAGAAAAAGGACATAAAACTCTTGGAGAGTGTCCAGAGGCAGGCGACAAAGATGGTGGAGGGTTTAGAGGGGAAGACATATTAGGAGAGGCTGAAGTCCCTTGGCTTGTTCAGCCTGGAGAAGAGGAGACTGAGGGGAGACCTCATTGTGGCCTACAGCTTCCTCATGAGGGAGAGTGAAGGGGCAGGCGCTGATCTCCTCCCTCTGGTGACCAGTGATAGAACTTGAGGGAATGTCATGGAGCTGTGACAGGGGAAGGTTAAGTTGGAGATCAGGAGTTCTTCACCGAGAGTGTGATCGGGCACTGGAACAGACTCCCCAGGGAAGTGGTCACCGCACCGAGCTTGGCTGAGTTCAAGTAGCACTTGGACAACACTCTCAGTCATCTGTTCTGATTGGGCTGGTCCTGTGTGGAGCCAGGACTTGGACTTGATGATCCTAATGGGTCCCTTCCGACTCAGGATATTCTGCGATTGTATGATTCTCACTCAGAATTTATTATATTATTCTATCTTATGACTTATGAAAAGCATAAATCTCAATTCCATAGTTCAACAAAAACACACTCTTAAAATAACATTTTCCTCTTCAACATGTTCAAAAACAGGCTCACAATCACATTTATTCATTCTGAAATAAACACTGGTTTTTACCGTCCCATGTTCTGCTAAGACCATAAGGCAGTTTAGAAACAAACTGTGTCTTCTCTGTTTTGATCATCAAGTAAAGAAACAAAATCAAATTATAGACTAGATAATTATCCAAAGGGCAGAAGAAGATTCTTATTGGGGATCAGCTTGAAGTTTACACAGCTACCACAGGAGTAATATCATCTATTTTAAAATCTAGAGAGCCTGACAATTTTTTTATTAAAAATAAATTGCTAGTTAATTCCATAATACTATTATTAATTTCACTCTTTGCTATGACATTTTGGCTATATTTGTTCTGTCTAGCAGAATGAAGACTGTTTCACAGAATGATCAAATATATTTTTCCTCTCTATTTTCTGTTGATTTCAGAGTAACACAACTACAAATGAGAGGAAACATGGGCTCTTTAATATTTCTAACTCAAATATTCAATAAGCCTGTTGCTGTTCTCACATCTATCATAATTTCATATTAAGATATGCTCTTTTTTTCTCAATTAAGTATGTAAGCTCCCCAAATATATACTTCTGGTTATTTACTTGCCAGCCTAATGTAACCAGACATATACATTTCACTCCTAAATAGGTTATCCAACATGTACAGTCTATTCTTTACAAGCATGTTAAGGAAAATCCAGTTTCTCAAATTTTATGTTTGGTCTTTCCAGGATTTATTTAAATGATTCCTGCTTTATAGAATCTGATTTTTTGAGAGCTAACAAGTGGAAATGCTGAAGCAGAGGTCCATTTGCATAACAGAAATAGTCTTTCCAATTTCAAGTATATTTTCATAGCCCATGTATGAAATAAGACTTGAAAATCACCAAAGCATACAAGAAATTGTTTCATCAATGTATATTGGCCTCAAGCTTTTCTGCTAGACTCCTCCAGAAGACAAACACCAATAGGCAACAATAACAATGAGCACTTTCTATGTGAGGTATGTTAGTATTAAAATTAGCTCTTTTAACCACTGCTGACGTTGCATTAGCAGAAATCAGTCACTAGATCCAAATTTTGGCAGCCAATGGAACAAAAGTCACTAACTTTCTCTCCATTGTGTCTTTTGACTATTTTGGCTATGTGTGTTAGAAGATAAAGAAGAAAAGAGATCAGAGAAAACTTTTCGACCTACCGATATTAGAATCTAAAGAACTTGTACTCCTGACAAACTGAACTGCAATAACTACCACAGGCTTGAAACCAAAAGTATTCTTTGCAAAGCACACCTCTCTCTCTTTTCCCCATCTGCACTCTGCCATTGAAAAAATATTTTTGCTATCTCCACAAATGTAATGAAGTTATAAGGTTTTGATCTCATTTGCCATTAAAAACAAACAAAAAAATGAACCCCTGCATAACTCCCTTGTGGGCGCTGCAGTTTTGGGAAGTATTTACATTACTAGCAATGACTTTATTTTATTATTTGGTATTATAGTATAATACCAAATAATACCAATATAAAGAGTACAGCTCTCTATAAACCAATTGTTTAGATCAAGTGTGTATGCCAACATTGTTAGAGCCCTCAGTTATCAGAAGAAACATATTAAAGTATAAAATCAGAAATTAGATTTGATCAGAAATTAAATCTTTATTACAAAGTACGTCTGTTTGAACAGGTGAAGAAGTGAGATATAAAGAGGAAAAAATAATTTTCATTGAGTAGTTCACTTACATATGATTTGCTCATGTTTTGCCATTTCTTTCTTATTTGCTTTGAAAGATGTTTCCTTTCAGAATTTTCTGTTACATTGGGTGTAAATGGCAAGGGTTTGGTAGCAGGCGGGCTCAGGGATGGCCTCTGAGAGAAGAGGCCAGGGGCTGCCCCATGTTGGACACAGCTGGTTCCAGATGACTCCACAATAAACCCACTGCAAGACACAGCTGAACTAATCCACAATGTTTGAGAGGGGGAGAATATTGGAGAGAATGAGGGAGTGGAGAGAGGAGGAGAGAACAACAAAGGGAATGAGGGAATAACAAGGTGGTGCTCCATGGCAGAACAGGAACACTTCTGAAAGGACTGCAGCCCATGTAGGACCTGTGTAAAGGCATAGGAAAAAAAATGAGAAAAAAGGAGCAACAGAGAGAAATCAGTGTGTCCTGACCTCAGACCACTGTGCCATTCACTGTTGCATTCAAAGGACTAAGTGCAACCCATGATGATAGCAAGGTGGAGAGGAGAGGAGAGGTGTCTGGAATGAAGTAAGCCTGGGAAAGGGGGAGGATAGACGATTTAAAATGTCTGGGGTTTTGTTTGGTTTTTTTTTTTTTTTTCTGTTTCCCATTAGCTGAATCAATGATTAATTATTTATGCTAATCTGCATTAAATATAGTTAAATTCCCAAAGTTGAGCCTTTTGACCATAATAACACTTGGTAAATGATTCTCGTCTTTATTTCAAACCACTAGCTTTCTCACTCCTGTTCTGCCTACTTTCACCTGTCCTGCTGAGAGTGGGGGAAGTGAACGAACAGCTCTGTGGGAACTTGGTTGTTAGCCTGGGCCAACCCACCATGGCACGGTTCACCAGCTATTAGTTAGCTTGTTCTGTATCTACATGACACTATAGTATTATTCTATATTATAAGATTTTATTTCTCCATATACACTCTTGTAGTGTACAACATGGAAAATTCTTTCTGAAATCACATGGTCCCATCCTCTTTGAAAGGCATAATATTCTCAGCTTCTGGTCACCATATCTAGCGCTATAAACCCATGCAAGTTTCTTAGAAGTTTTCTCTACAAGTGCTGTTAACTGTTACAATGCATGTGCAGGCATGTCCAAATATTGATGGATAGCAACCTCAGCCCCACAGGACCTAGAAAACATTTGCTAATGAGGATCGGAGGTGTATCATGCAAGAAAAAAGATCTATACAACAGTTGTGGTTTTTACATGTTATTTAATACATATTAATATGCAATAATTTGTAATATTGCTAGCTTAAGAAAAAGTACGAATGACAGAGGATCTGGAGTTCCAAGTATCTCAACTTAGCTGTTTTTGAATATTTTTCCCTAGCCTGTTCAACTTGATGTTGAAAACCAACAAAGTTCTGATGAAAATGACAATCATAGCAGTAAAACCATACAACCTTTGTTTGTATATATGTATTTCTGGACAGAAATACCAAGTTTTGTCACCACTATGCTGAACACAGTTACTTGTCACAAGGCCCACACTAACCATGCATGTCAGCAGGGAAACAATCAGCTAGTATGAAGATCAAAAACTGTGTAGTGGTACAGTCTTGTGGCAATAGTCAAAGTGCTTAGGAGGACCAGGTACTTGCATTGCTTAAAGCCTTAAATTTGATATGGCACAGCACCACTTTGACCTCAGCGTATTATCAATTGCAGCATTATGCAAATATTATCACGTTATGCAAATATTAACATGACCATTAAACTGTCCATTGTATGTATTAGAACTGAGGTTTATAATGTATAACCTCTTATTCTGCAGAAAAGTAAGGCTCATTTCTGGCTGCTGTGAAGAAGTAAAAACTGGAAACAACTGGAGAAAGCAAGCCAGCTGTGCATACCAAGATCCAGTGAAGTAAACAAACTTCTACCAGAAGCAAGAGAAAAACCTGACAATCAAGATGTCCCATCTCACAGTGAAGACCAATGAACCTGGTAGTGGTGGGCTCTAGCTTGGTCAATTCTGCAGATGAGTGCTGTGGCAAGAACTATGGACTTTAACTTAAGAATCAGATATGAGGAACAATTCAGTTTCATTCTATAGTTAATAAAGTGTAGCTGGGTATTCAGGTTGTGCACACTTAGTGTACTTGACTTCCTGGCTAGTCTTTGCAAGGATGAGACAATGGACTGATAAGAAACAATAGATGAATTTTGGACAAGGTGATTGACTCACCCCCAGATGCTTTCACAACAAAACATTTGATTAACTGTTAGGGAAGCTCTCCTGGTGAATATTTCTGTAGTTCCTTGGATTCATCCAGGCAGTTCCTGCTCCCTAGATAGTTGATAGGGACTACATGTAGTTTTATGTATTAACATCTTGGATGGAGAAACTAACCATCCCAGAGACCACCCCCAGGTGGTCCTTGCTGCAGAATCACAAAGAAAAAAAAAAAAATAATAATAATTGGTAAATAGAATTAATTTATCCTGCACATAGGATAGTCTTTTGTACATAGAAAGGACAGCTATGGGATGGTTTCTGGGCAGGTTAAGAAAATCACTAGTGGTAGTTTTTGCATTAATAGAGTTGTCATATAGGACTGTGGAGCAGATGCAACTGAAATCTATAGTGCTTTTGTCAGTCTCACCTGATCCAGTTAAAAATACTGTTGTAAAGACACTTTCAGCATAGATACCCATAACAATCTGGAAAGTGACTAGGTGAGATGCTTGGGAAATTTGATTTCCCAGTAAGGACTATACTAAAAGGTCTGGGGAAGTTTTGGAAACACGTTCCTCTCCACAAAATCCTTGCTGGCTAAGGCACAACTCTGTACTCACTCTGCTTGTGTATGTGAACACCATTTTCTCTGTTCACTGCTTGCTCTTCATGTCTTCTAAATGGGTGGTAATTTCAGTAGATGATTTAACATTAAAAACTTAAACTCAGCATGGTGGAGCGTCATTGTTCCAATCTTTTATTTGAGACAAGGGACATACCCTTTGTCTCATTTTCCTAGCAGTTCCCATACCTCTGACCAACCAATCTTTCAGCATCTCAATTTGAGTTTAAAGATTTTGATGAGGGAATAAGGACTTTGTAATAGCTTTCATGATGAGATTACAGCTCAAAGACACATCTTAAAAATGTCACCTCCATGCTTCATTCACCACTGAAAAATATTTTTTATAACCATCACTTTCCATTTACATGTAGCAGCAGGTGGCATTCAGGAAGATGGGCAATCAATTATTTCCCGTACTTGTGTTTAGTAGCTTATAAAGTGTAATACATTAAAATCCTACAGAAGATTCATTTCTCTGAGAGGACTCCTGTCTTTCAAACATTCTCTTACACCTAAGACATAATGAAAAGTTATGTTTTGCCTTCTTAGGTATAAAAGTCTATAAGTTCTATCGAAATCCTGGCATGCACCTGGCATGACTAAAAGCTTCAAAGGATTTTGTGCTGCATGATCAGACTTTTACTAAAGCAAGGCTACACAAACAGCACAGAGTGCTTCCGCACTTCCCAACAAAACCTCACTTTGGTTGGGAACTGAGAAGGATGGATTTCTCTACAACTACCTGAAAGGGAGTTGTGGTGAGCTGGGGGTTGGCCTCTTCTCGCAGATAACTAGTGACAGGACAAGGGGAAATGGCTGCAAGTTGCGCCAGGGAAGGTTCAGGTTGGAGATGAGGAGAAGGTTCTTCTCGGAAAGGGTGGTCGGGCATTGGAACGGGTTGCCCAGGGAGGTGGTGGAGTCACCATCCCTGAGGGTGTTTAAGGAAAGGTTGGATATGGTACTTAGGGATGTGGTCTGGTGGGTGGTGGGTGGTGGGGGGATGGTTGGACTGGATGATCCTTGAGGTCACTTCCAACCTTAATGATTCTATTCTATTCTATTCTATTCTATTCTATTCTATTCTATTCTATTCTATTCTATTATCGATCTAATACTTACTACTAGCAGAAAAATTCGTTTTAACAAGGGATTTCTCTGAGGGCCACTTACTGATTTCCTTTTCTCTACTTGGAGATTCAAAGGCCTGTAAAACTGACTGAAGATCCCAGCTTCAAATATTTGAATTTTTTCTTGGTGTTACATCCGGAAGATGATTGTATTATCCAGCATTGCCAACTCTGCACATTCAGAATTCGTGAGCTGGATCCCACTAAGCATAGCAGATTTATTAACAACCATAAGAATTTAGTTAAGTACAAGTAGCCCAGCACTTTTGGTGCTGAATCTAGACTTAATTGTTCACATTGTTGTTTTCTCCAATGCAATAGGTAGAAAATGTTACATCAGCTGGAACACTGAACTTGTCACATATTTCAAAACAAGGGTATCTAAGACAGAAGCTTAACATGGGTTCTGCATGAGGATGTCAGTCATCAATGAAAGGTAAATACACTTTTCTGTAGAAAATAATAATAAAAAAGTTATTATCTTTTCAATTGTTGCACCAAAATGGATTTTTAGTTTCAGTCCCTGAGAGTCTTACTTTCCAAAAACCACTTCATAATAGTTTGTCCCTCACTTAGCCAATATCTTCAGTGATCCATAGTAAGATTTACAATTTTAAAAGGAGTGAAGAATATGGTACATTCTAATTGCCTCTTGGCTGCAGGTAGGTTATTGAATAGGTAAAATCAATTTTACTATACAGTGAGCAGGTATGGAATTAAGGAAGTCTTATTGAAAAGCTGGTCAAAAGTAATTTCCAACTGAACAGTTTTCTATCAGAAAATGCTAATTTTCCCATTACACCTCTGCTGCCAGCCAGGACTGTCCAGTTTCCTGATAACTTATCCCAAAAGGAAGTAAAAGCTACAGAACCAGGCTAACTGACAGTACGTGGAGAGCTAGGGAGAATTTAACTTTTACTATTTCAATGTACTCACTACTTCATTGTCTTCTTGTGGATAAGAAGAGGAAAAGAGGAATGTGTATGCACCCTTGGCCCTTTGCCAGTAGCACTTCCCTTCCTACTATAATGTTCTTGTAAAAAAGCATATTATATAATGGTTTTGATGCATGTCTTCAGACTGTCTGTCCCAGAAAACCTGTTGTTAAAGTTACAGTTTATTTATATGACTTAAATTATAGGTGTTAAATCTTTTCTTTGGTGGTTTTTTGACTTTGGTTTGTTTTTTTTTTTTTTTCCTTCCTTCAGAAGAGCTGAATCCTTTACCACAAGTCAGGCAGAACAGGATTTTGGGATGAAATTCATATTGAGAGATGAATATCCTGCCTTACAAAATTATCTCCTTCATTCTTTATCTCATTGCTTGTTCTAATCTAATCCATTCTTCTTAGCTCATCAGAAATACACCTCCAAATATGGAATACATCATTCCGTATTTTACAAATTGAATTAAATTTTAGGAATTTCGACCTAATGTGGTGGGTTGACCCTGGCTAAAGTCCAGGTGCCCACCAAAGCTGCTCTACCACTCCTCCCCCTTAACTAGACAGGGGAGAAAAGGTGTAAGGAACGGCTTGCAGGTTGAGATAAGGACAGGGAAAGGTTATTCACTAAATACCATCCTGGGCAAAACAGACCAGTCATGGAGAGGAATTCATCTAATTTAGTTCCAAGCAAATACAGAGCCAGAGCAGTGAGAAACAAAACCAATCTTAAAACACCTCCCTCCACCTCTCCCTTCTTAAACTCACTCCCCATCTCTCCCTGCTCCCCACCCAGCAGCACACGGGGATGGGGAGGAGGGTTATGGTCAGTTGATCACACGTTGTTTAGGCTGCTTCTTCTTCCTCAGGGGGAGGACTCTTTCTGCGCTCCAGCATGGGGTGCCTGTCACAGGAGACAGTTCTCCACAAATTTCTCCAGCCCGAGTCCTTCCCATGGGCTACAGTCCTTCACCAACTGTTCCAGCGTGGGTCTCTGCCGGGGTGCAGACCTTCAGGAACAGACTGCTCCAGCATGTGTCCCCCAGGGGGTCAGAAGTCCTACCAGCAAACCCATTCTGTCGTGGACTCCTCTCTCCACGGGGCCACAGGTCCTGCCGGGAGATTGCTCCAATGTGCAGGCTTCCCATGGGGTCACAGCCTCCTTCAGGTGTCTCCATCTGCTCCGGTGTGGGGTCCTCCACGGGCTGCAGGTGACATCTCTACACCGCATCATACATCCTCCATGGGCTGCAGGGGGACAGCCTGCCTCACCATGATCTTCACCCTGGGCTACAGGGGAATCTCTTCTCTGACACCTGGAGTACCTCCTCCCCCTCCTTCTTCACTGACCTTGGTGCCTGCAGAGCTCCTCACATCTTCTCACTCCTCTCTCCGGCTGCAAATGCTCCCGTGGTTGGTTTTCTTTTTTGTTCTTAAATATTTTATCCCAGAGGCGCTACCACCATCGCTGATGGGCTTGGCCCTGGCAAGCGGTGGGTCCGTCTTGGAGCTGGCTGATATTGTCTCTATCAGACACAGGAGAAGCTTCTTGCAGAAGACTCCACCCCTGTGGACCCCCAGCTACCAAAACCTTGCCACAAAAACCCACAAGTATTTGAGGTTTTGATAAAATTTTAATGACAGCTATGTTCAAGAAATTCACCTTCAGGTTTTATTTTTTTTACTGAATATTAAATTATTATCCCATTTTTAATGTTTAAACTATGTATCTCCCACGTATCAGACTGTCCAATATATTTTATAATCTGAGATATACAGATAGAGTAATAATGGAGTTTATTTGTGTGCCATAATTATTAAAAAAAAAGATATTTCTGCAGCTTCCTGAAGATTTTGTTTGTGTCCTTTCAGTCTTTACAAATATTTTTTTGTGTTATAGTTTATAAAAGAAACATGTTTCTGTGATAGTTACTGTCTGATACAGATTAATTTATGTTGCAACTTTTACATTTATGAATGCAAAGATTTCCCAAGAATTTTAATATTTCTGTAAGACAATAAACTCTTACAATACACAAAGTACCTTGTGCAAAGAGCAGCATACATGATAGCCTCGAGATATTTTTATTCAAGATAGGTTGAAGTTGGTAGAATTGCTAAACTGCTTAAACTGTATATAAGAAAATAATATTTTCAGGCTAACTCATTTTCCCCAAGTAGTCTGACTGAGCTTATAGGCGATGGTCAGTAGTGTTGTAAGAAACTTTAAGGTGCTGGAACTATCAGTTCACAGCTGATCCGATACGAATGCGTAATCATATAAAATGAACCGAAGTTAAACTTCATGCATCAGCATAGACAGTAGGCAGATTCTGTAGATCATTTCACATACTAAGGAGTCATTCTGTAAATCATAAGTAGGGATTCCCCAGCCTGAAGGGTTGGGCTTCTTCATACTTTAGTGTGCCAGTCATGTAACATACAACTAAAAAAAATTTGCAGAGTTCTGCTGTAAACAAAAATGAAGTCTATTCATATAATAAATATGGCTGCTTCACAGTGTCAGAACACAAAATAATGTTTTTCCTAGTTTTTCAAAGAATTGTAAAAATTCAAAATTCTAAAACATAAAAGAAAGGAGAAATTAATTGTCATTCTGGGTTCTAAGACATGAATAAAACATTTTTTTTTAATAAAAAAGTTGATTTTGTGGCATGGATATAATTGCTCTAAAGAAAACACTAATACTCCAGTGACTTCAAGTGATATGAACCATATTAAGAAGCGTGAGCTGTATTAAGAAAATCTCAGTGTTTATCAGGAGCTTCATTATTAATCCTGCTTCTCATAGACAAGAAAACAATTGAATATTCTGAAACAAATCTTTGAAAGGACTTCTCAAGATGGATATTTTCAGGTATATTTGTCAAGCCACAAAACTCCTTTGTTGCAGAAAAATACATTACCTTAAAGTCTATGATGACCTACATACATTTGTTACTTTCATCTTTACTGACTTAGTAGATCACAATGGCTTCCTCCAGAATGAGTATGGTACAGTGAACTAATAATTAACCTGTTGAAGTGCCCAAGTAGTCATCCATGTAATGCACTACCATTATTAGAGAATTAAATATATAGGAAGTAAAGCAGGGGAGATTCAAGCCTGTAATGGCTCTGAATTAGTCATTGCTGTCTACTGGAAAAACTGCATTTTAAGGAAGTCCTTTATATTAAAATTTTTAAACCCCTCACTATAAGAAGGATATTGAGCTACTGGAGCGTGTCCAGAGAAGGGCAATAAAACTGTTGAAGGGACTGGAAAACAAAACTTATGGGGAGCGACTGAGGGAACTGGGGCTGTTTAGCCTGGAGAAGAGGAGGCTGAGGGGAGACCTGATCACTCTCTACAACTACCTGAAAGGAGGTTGTAGTGAGGAGGGTGTCAGTCTCTTCTCCCAAGTAACAAGCGACAGGACGAGAGGGAATGGCCTCAAGTTGCGTCAGGGGAGGTTTAGGTTGGATATTCGGAAAAACTTCACAGAAAGAGTAGTGAGGTGTTGGAACAGACTGCCCAGAGAAGTGATGGAATCGCCGTCCCTGGAGACATCAAAAAACATGTAGACATGGCGTTCCAGGACATGTTCTAGCAGCCATGGTGGTATTAGATTGATGGTTGGACTTGATGATCTCAGAGGTCCTTTCCAACCTTAGTGATTCTATGATTCTATATGTTTATCCAAGGAGATGGGTATCCCAGGGAGAAGTCATCCTCATTTTCTAACAGACACACTTAATGTGATTAGTACTTCTCTTTTTCCATCATTCCAGTGGGTTTACTGCCAGAGGAAGGTTATAATTAAAACTAAACCAGAAAGATATAGCTGTATATTATTCAAAGATATATTTAGGTGAGTTTATGCTTTCTACCAGAGTCTTAAGCAAAACTTAATTTAATTTAAACGGTACCAGTAGCAGCACTCTTTCAAACATAATTTTCTACTAGCTTTCTTTTTGCTGTGAAGAGATAATAAATCTTAATACTAATCTGGATGAGTATTCAATCTGATGAAGTGAAAGATTATAGTGAAATATGGTATTGGCTTCTTTTTAGAGGAGCTATGGATGTACCGAAAAAATAATCGATGACATTTGTATCAAGTTCAGTAGATGTATTTTGCCTACCCAAAGCATCTGAAGTCAGTCTGCTGGGTTCTAAGGCATTGTTTTAATCGCATTGTAGTGCCCATATCATGGTTACTCATTTGAACCCTAGCTTTGAGAAAGCCGCTGTATAAACTGTCCTCACATAAACAGACACTTGTAGACACTTTCCATTACCGCAATAAACAGAAAAGTTAACATTCCTCAGCAGAGCTTGAATTACGAAGAACTGTTGATTATAGGAAACTGCTAACTAGAGTTTTGACCCTGTTTCTGTAACCCAGGCTTAACAGTCTTCAGTGAACTAAGTGCCATATAATTCTACAGGATTTTTCAAAATGGAAGTACTTTAGTAATATTAATTAAGGGGATTTATACAGGAAGGAACATCTAAAATAGAAACAATTTATATATGCCAATCTGACTAATGATCAGCAAAGGAATGGAAAACTGAAAATACATAAAATTTTATAATTCCATTAGGCCTGTAGTACCTTCTACTTTCAGATCTACAGACTATTTATTAAATTCAGGAAAGTGATATTACTACGTTTTTCATAGTCAAGGTAATGTTTCTTCATCTTCAATTGTTTTTGAATTACTTATATGTGGAATCAGTTGGGTCTGATATTATTTATCTACAAAAATTTTCATTAGAACTCTGTGGAAAGAGCGAAACTCAGGTTTAAGGTTTTCTTTTAGGTCAATGACAGGTAGTCTTTCACCTGAGACTCAAGGTTTTGACTACCTTACCACCTGGCAAGTGTTTACAGTACACTGTGTTCCTTTTACTTAAAGACAGAACAAACCATGTCCTTTCAACAACTTCATGTTGAATCCGCAACAAAGCATTTAAAAAATGATCTGAACTGCTAATCTTTGAAGACAAAATGGTTTATCTCACTGCTTTCAGTTCTGCTTCTAGGACTAACAGTAGACAAAAATCTAGCACAGTGTAATATTTCTGCTAATTGAAAACTTTCAGGCTTTCGGGGGATGGAGAATGTCAGGTTCCAGAATACTCCCCTTTAGGAGTTCTTTTCTTTGCACGTAAGGCCACCTTGGTGATATGAGAGAGAAGCTGTAGAGGAAGCTTTGAAAGCCTTATAGGTCTTTGACAAGAACTTGGAAGAAAGCTCAGCAAAGCCTTTTCCCTAACAGCTCTGCTAAAAAACCTCAATGTTCTTCCTTCTTTTACTTGGGAGCTACTTTTAAGCTGAGGCCCCGGGACATAGCTCCTGCCTGAACCATACTGCAGTAGCTTTGCAGCTATGGCTATACTTGGCCATGGATCCTATTAGCCTGGATCATGACCCTGACTAGTAGACCTGATTTTCTGACTTGGACTCTGATTTGCCTTGTCAGTTTGGACTTGTCTGGTGATCTTGGCTCTAGATCTGGTGATCTAGACTCTTGGTTGAGCCTAGTTATCACCACTGGACCTCCTTTTTTGGATATTACAGCACTGTGCTATAGTTGCCTGTGAGGCCACTGCCTCTGTCTGTCTTGCCATGACTTATGGCTCTGGCTGGCCTTTCCTTACAAAGAATCCTGCTCTTATTGCTCCTTGATGGAGCCCACAGTTTATGCATATATGGCTTGTAACTGGCTTTCAGCTCTACAACACTCCCTCCCCCCACTAGTTTGCATTTAGGAAAGAATTTAGAAGAGATCTTGGTTTCTCAGTCTGAACTTACTCAATTGTTGAATCTGCTGACTATTGCTTTGTTTGCTGCTCTGTACCTGGAAATCTTCCAGGAGCAAAGGATCAGAGACATAAGTACTGACATAACTTAACAATATAGATCATGTCTTTACTGAGGTTGTGGCGTATTTGATCATCCAACAAGGTCTCTGCACTGGACTGTATTTCATTAATCACTGATTCTGGGATGAGCTGACATTTTTATTTGTCCATAGGCATGCCTTTCATTTGAACAATCTTTTTCTCCACATAGAGAGAAACATTAGGGTGAGAGAAATTGATAAAGAAAATAAAAAGCGTCAACACAAAAGCCAGTGATTTCAATAGTTTCACAATTATGCATGCCTTATGCTTTCCAGATTTTTTCCTGCCTAATCAATAATGCACATAATTAATCTCTGCAAGAATCAGAACTTACTGTAATTTCAATATCTTGAAAGAGAAGAGTAAAATTACTTTGAATATTTGAATTAATTCGGTTTGTTATTTCTAGTATCACAGCCTGAATGGATCTGATAGCAAAAGGCAGGAAAACACAAGAATTGCAAGTGTAACCTACAGTATCTTTCTAGAGATTTGTGGGTTTTTAAAATTAATTTGTGTGGTGTCTAGTGAAAGCAATGAAAACCATGAAGTCAGTTTAAAAGAAATTTCTTCTAAATAAAGATAATCTTCAATAGCAAATTAGGCAGTAATGAAAATTAAACATATATTTGAAAAGAAAAACATGATTGATTTAATCCTGAATACTGTAGGTGTTCCACTTATTAACTTCCATGGGTGGAAGAAGGGAAGGGAAGGGAAGGGAAGGGAAGGGAAGGGAAGGGAAGGGAAGGGAAGGGTGAAAAAGTCTTTTTCTGGTTCTTTTTTATTGTAGTAAAATACATGTCAAAGTGAACTATATAAAAATATTGCCTTGTATCTTCAAAACATATTAGATACAAAAGACATCATTAGAAATGGTTTAATAGCAAATCGTGCTTAACAGGTCAAGATGTCTATACTTTGGAAGAAGGCAAAAAGAATGGATAAAATTACTTCACACATAACTTTTTTTTTAATGAAGGCATAAAGTAGAATTGTTAGTATTTTGTGTTCAGCTATTGTTGTGTCTTACACTCATCAGCTTCGAACAAGGAGAAAGCATCTGCATTCTTCATGTTCTTGATTCAGCAGTTGGATGGCCCATGAGAAAATGAAGCATCATTTCACTTGTCTAGCTCTTCCCTTGTTTACAGAATAGAGCTGCATGTTAATTGTAGAAATTACTACTCCATGGGAGTGTGGTAACACAGGAGCTTGAAATCACTTTCTGCTGAAAACATTGAGCAGTTTTGTGTAAGATTCAATATTTGCAGATGTGATCATAGAATCATAGAAACAAAACATAGAATGGTTTGGGTTGGAAGGATCTTAAAGATCATCTAGCTCTGCACTCCTCCACTAGACCAGGTTACTCAAAGCCCCATCCAACCTGGCCTTGAACACTGTCAGGGATGGGGCATCCACAGCTTCTTTCTCCAGATCATCCCTACCAACCAGAACTTACTGTGCCATGTTTAGTACCAACAAACCAGGGTGACAAATCATTCCTTCATAAGATTCAGAGAACTGAAACCTCTTTACAGATTCTCAAAAAGAAGAAACGTTATAGCACGTAACAAGTAGTACAACTGAAAGTGTCAATACTTTCCCAACTTCATGTATACTGAGTCATGCCTATGAAATTCTAGCAGCAGAAGCATATCAACCAAGGCCATTGCCTTTAAATGTAGTTGCTAGTTATTTAAGACAGATCAACATCATGAAATGACAGGTACTAACCCAGAAGATTTCTGCACATTGCACTGACAACTTTGGGTTTGGTTTTGTTTGTTGGTTTTGATTTT
The DNA here is from genome assembly GCA_013399095.1 of Psophia crepitans. NCBI lineage: Eukaryota > Metazoa > Chordata > Aves > Gruiformes > Psophiidae > Psophia > Psophia crepitans. The sequence goes on from VWZZ01008046.1 coordinate 52,293, forward strand.
GCTGGGTTTTTGGTTGGTTTTTTTTTTTCAGGGTGGGTGGAGGGGTGGGTGTATTTTTGCCAGCAGACATCCTTGTAACAGCAGAAATTCATTGTTATCCACAGAAGTTTAAATAGATTTTTTTTATTTCCTTGACAGAAAAATCATTGTATCTTCCATAGTTTCTGAAGAAGACTTAAGTAATCAAAGAATAAATGCCAAAAGTGGTAACCAACAATAAAATTGAGAAATTCTGCTACTTCAAAAGGAAGGAATAGCTAAGGAAGTTACTTATGACTTTGCTATCCATCAGATCACTGCTACTTCCTTATACTTACAGTTGTACTCATGCTACCTCAGCACAACATCTCCTAGGGCATAAAGTCATCTAAAATTTGAGTTAGAACAGATTATCTTTAATTAAGGGTGATCAAGACTGGACTCCAGACAGCAACACCCCAAAAAGACTGTGACATAATTTGGCCTACTGGGCCACAAGAGTGATTAGGGTACTGGAGCATCTCTCATGAGGAAAGGCTGAAAGAGCTGGGTCTATCCAGCCTAGAGAAAAGACGACTGAGAGGGGATCTATCGATGCTTATAAATATCTAAAGGGTGGGAGTCAAGAGGATGGGTCCAGACTCTTCCCAATGGTACCCACCAAGAGGACAAGGGACAACAGGCACAAACTGGAACACAGGAAGTTCTATCTCAACATGAGGAAAAAACTTCTTCACTTTGAGGGTGCCAGAGCACTGGAACAGGCTGCCCAGAGAGGTTGTGGACTCTCCTTCTCTGGAGATATTCAAAACCTTCCTGGACGTGATCCTGTGCAACCTGCTCTAGGTGATCCTGCTTTAATTGAGGGGCTGGACTAAATGATCTTCAGAGGTTACTTCCAACCTCTGCTGTTCTGTGATTCTGTGATTCTGTGGCCTAAGGTGGAACTATGAAAATGTGGCAGAATTCCTGCAGGTTTCAGCATGGCCAGAGTTTAGATCTCACGTACAGTATGTGAAACCTACATACAGTATGTACAAGAGACAGCAACTTGCATCACAAAGCATGAGATGTTCACTGGTCTGTTAATGAAAGCTGTTAAGGTGTAAATGGTTTGAACTGTGATGTGATGTTCATTGGTCTGTTAATGAAAGCTGTGTAGGTGTAAACAGTTGTTTTGAACTGTGATGTGAGGAGTAATCTTGTGAATTTCCTAACCACCTAAATCACACTTCCAAGGATGGAAGACCCTTTTGACAAAGAGAAAAATTAGCACTTAAAAATCACTTTCAAGAATGGTATCAAAGACCATACTCTTTGATTCTGCAGAAGTAATTTTTGTCTATTTATTCCCAAGCTAGATGCCCAAAATGGAGACAAAAATATGATCAGTAGTGAAAATGTCGATTGGTTTATTTCCCACAGTAGTTACTATCACGTAAGTAGTCAATGTATATGTGTTTCATGGGTTGTTTGGTGGGTTTTTTTTAGCAGATTAAGTTACGTCACAGGCAAAATATATATATGCTCTTATGTCTTTAAAAAAATTTAAAAAAACCCTGTATCTCATAAAGTTTTGTGTAGGTCAGTACAGAAATGGGTGACCTACTCATTCTTGATCTGCTGCAGTTCATCATATGATATATTACTCTAAATCACCATCTGTTTCATTTTGTATTAGTATATTGGACTATGAAGTATGACATTTCAGGCCTCTGGTGCACAGTTCTTGTCAGAATTAACTTTAGTGGCTGAAGAGGTCACTGTTTGCACAGCTGGAAGTGGCAGCCTGCTCAGACACCAGAATGAAAGCTGACAGAAACCATGCATCATGGTCCCCACATGCTGACCCTCTCTGATTTTTTTCTGAAATGGCCTGGAGGCATTCTCACAATACAGCATAGAAAAGACACATCCTCCTAGATGAATCTATTAAGGCAAAGTCAAACTTCTAACTTATATCACTAGTGAAGGTGAACTCATCTGAACAACTTTGTCCTGAAACTCTGTGACAGAATTAATCTACTTTCAGATACAACAGAGTTACAACTTAGGAAGCCTTAACAGACTGTCCTTTGATGACAGTTGCAGCTCTCAGCTGAGATACAGTCGCCTTTTTTGTGCTTTGTTGAAGTATAACCCAAAATGGAGCAGTGAGTAAATTTGAATACATGGTAGTTATGGGTGATTCAGGTGCAGTTAAAAAACCAGGAAGTCAGAAGCACTGGATGCTTGAAAATACTGTTCTTAGCCAACACTGTACATGAAAGCTCCTCAAAGTTTTCATATCTACCTTCATTGTCTGACCAATCTGTGCAGTCATTTCCCATCATCAAAATCTTCAAGTCCTTATATCATCAAAACTCTCACTGACTGAGAGAAATTGAATGTCAAAACTAAGTTGATCATGGTGCAAGTCACTCATTTAGTTTTTTGTCTTGATTCAGTACATTTCAAATTGATAAGTCAGTGGTTGTATCCATGTGGGAGTGAACACGATGACATAACTTGCAAAAATGGAATACAAAAATGCAACCATTTTCCTTCCAACTCTCTTTTTTGGGTTTGGTTTTCGGTTATTCTGTTTTGGTTTGGTCTTGTTTTCTTTCTCTCTCTCTTTCTCTTTCTCCCTGAGAAGCAGAAAACAATTTATTAATGAAACATGGTTCCAAACAAACTGTCAGAAAAATTACAGGAATTTGGGCATTACTCCTCTAGAATGCTGTTCTTTGTCCTTTAGTGATACAGTACTTTGTTAACATGTAATTTCATCTCCTAAAATAAAAGCTATGGAAATTCTTTTTAAAAAGTAGTGTCTTGAACAGGAAAAAAAAAAAA
>VWZZ01008046.1:85187-123533 GCA_013399095.1 Psophia crepitans
AAAAAAAAAAAGTCATTTAAGTGTTTAAAATAGGACAGCTTAATTTAAATAACCAATTAAGAGAGCCATTGCATGAAGAGGTCATATGGAAGATTCCAGGGGCTAGTGTCTTTCTGGCAATGAAAAGCAACAGATCACAGTAATTTCTTTTACAGTCATGGAAAAGATCCAGAAGAGAATGCTATTAATTGCCTAGAAGAGCATGAGAGGAGAAAGCTCTGAGGATTGTTCAGTCATTGTTTCTTTCAGGTGAGTGCCTTCACACCCTGGCTTAGCCGTGTTGGCAGGATCCATTGTGGAAGTTTGCTTCGCTACTGTATATGTTCTGCGTTACGGATATTTAAAAAAAAAAAAAAGAAAAAAGTCTGATTTCTAAATAATTTATTCTTGTGACATCCAGAGGCATTTCAATCCATTTTGGGGGAAAAAGGTAACTTTCTGGAAACATATTCAAACACCTGTTTTACATTGTGGAGAAAAAGGGGAAAAACAGTCTGTAATTTTCATGACAATGATAACATCCCCTTAGAAAAATAAGAAACTTGTTTTGTTCATTTTAGATCACCATACTTCTTCTATATTCAAACATTTTTCCAATGACTCTGATCTAAACCAGGGGGAAAGAAACCCAACATGTTTTTCTTCAGATTTCTATTCCATTTGGGAAAAGAGAAAATGTCCAATAATACATGCTTCATGCAGAACAACTTGTCATTTCCAATGACTCCTCCTGAAAAATATTTTTCTTTTCCTGTCAAGCTTAGCAAGAGAAATTTTCTCTAAATTGTAGCAGACTAAGAAAAATTGAACAAAAAAAAAAAATTAAAATAAAGGTCATAAGTACTCCCTCTAGTTTTTGAAATTTATAGTTGTTAATGATATGTTAACATGCATTTAAATAATAGGAATTATAAAATGACACTAATATTACACTTATGTTATTAACTGCTTTTCAAAATGGCCATTATTACAAATAAATAAATCTGAAAATGCTTTTTTCTCTTTTTCTCTTAAGAACTGTTTTATTTTTATTATTTTTAAAGTGATTTATTACTTTAATAGTAATATGAATAATTATTGATTGTAGCTGCAGTCAGAAGAGATATTGAACAAAATGAAGGCTTTTTTTTCAAAACATGAATGATAATTCTTCGTGTTATTACTTTAAAGAATAAAAGAAAGATTGAAACAGCATTTCATATTCTGCAGAGAAATTAAGACTTCAGAGAAACTTGCACCAGAGATCTGATACTAAAGAGAGAATCAGACCCAATTTCTTTCTAAAATAGTGATTTGTATACAGAGATACAAATAAAAAGATAAATAAAATTATTTTGTACTAAAGTTTATTTCTAGTTCAATTATATTTTCTCCTATATTTTTTCATGCTTTTTCTCAGCATAGATAAGTATATTGAGACCCGACCTGGAGTACTGCATCCAGCTCTGAAGTCCTCAGAACAGGACAGACACGAACCTTTTGAAGTGAGTCCAGAGGAGGGCCACAAAAATGATGGGAGTGCTGGAGCACCTCCTCTACAAAGACAGAATGAGAGACTTAGGGTTGTTCAGCCTGGAGAAGAGAAGGTTCTGGGGAGATCTTACTGAGGCCTTTCAGTACTTAAAGGGAACTTATAAGAAAGATGGAGATAAACTTTTGAGTAGGGCCTGTTGTGATCGGACAATGGATAATCGTGTTAAACTAAAAGAGCGTAGATTCAGACTAGATAGAAGAAAAAAAATTATTATGATGAAGTTGGTAAAGCACTGGAAGAGGTTGCCCAGAGAGGTTGTCTTCGTTTTACTCCAGCCGTTGGCTGGGCACCACATAAACACACACTCTGTCCCCCTCATTGGAAAAGGGGGAGAGAATCGGAAGAGCGAAAGTGAGAAAACTCGTGGGTTCAGATACAAGAGTTTAATAAGTGAAGCAAAAGCCGTGTGCACAAGCAAAGCAAAACAAGGAATTAATTCACCGCTCCCCATGGCAGGCAGGGGTTCAGCCATCCCCAGGACAGCAGGGCTCCGTCACATGTAATGGTTACTTGGGAAGACAAACGCCATCACTCCGAACGCCGCTGCCCCCCCTTCTTCTTCCTCCCAAGCCCCTTACAAACCGAGCATGACGCCATATGGTATGGAATGTCCCTTTGGTCAGTTTGGGTCAGATGTCCTGTCTGTCCCCTCCCAACTCCTTGTGCACACCCAGCCATCCCGCCGGTGGGGCGGGGCGAGAAGCAGAAAAGGCCTTGGCTCTGTGTGAGCATCGCTCAGCAACAGCAAAAACATCTCTGCACTATCAGCGCTGCTTCCAGCACAAACCCAAACCACAGCCCCATACTGACTTTCTTGAAGAAAATTAACTCTCTCCCAGGTGAAACCAGGACAGAGGTGGTAGATGTTTCATCCCTGGAAACATTCAAGGTCAGGTTGGACAGGGCTTAGAGTAACAGGGTTTAGCTGAAGATGTCCCTGCTCGTTGCAAGGGGTTTGGACTAGATGACCTTTAAAGGTCCCTTCCAACCCAGACTACTCAATGATTCTATGATTTCTTCTTGATTTAATCACAGGCTATAAATGTTCATAAATTAACATTTGTGCTATATGTGGCTATATATTCACTCATTTCTTGAACAAAATGTGGGCTCACTGAAAATGGGGACTGTGAATATACTTCAAAACAGACACTGAGTTAAAATTATTTTCAGAAAAATGCAGACAATATTTCAAGATGTTTAGTTAATTATGGAAATTGCAGTAAGATCATCGACAGTTTGTGGAACACAGATACTACTTTTCTTTGGTAAATGCCTCTGAAAATTTCTCTCTCATTCATACGTATGGGCATATCCTTTTCTTTAAATCCATTGATGATATTTTTCCTAATGACAGGAATTACGCATTTAAATTACACATTACAAAATATTGCAAAGAAAACCAGTGATGTATAATTACCAAAAAAGAATATAAGCTGAAGAATCATAAATATTAAATTGTGAGAACATACTAACTATAGAAGACATTAAGAAAGCTTTGCAGTAAAGGACACCAGGGTACTGGAGCACCAGAGGTGACCACGAGTGAGTTGGGTAGTTCAGAATGGTGACAGAGAATTGCTGAAATGACCATGTGCCTCATGATTTGTATGGTGAAAGCTAACTTCTTGATAGGAGCTTCAATTTTTGTTCAGTCATTTTAGATATCTGTAACAAAAATGCAGCAGAGTTGCAGTTCAGTGTTTACTTGCAACAGAGGTGTATATTTTTAAAGGTTACTTCAAGAAGAAGCTGGAAACAAACTATAACAGAGATTGTACATATATTTCGCTAGTTTTAAAGCTATCACATTTAGTTACTGTTCCTCTCCACCTAAAGAAAATGCAGAGACCATTTTCATCTTTAAGACATCATGTTGATGAAACAGCACACACACATTTTTATTGGAATCGATAACTAAAAAATAAGGAAATAATGAGAATATGTATTTTTTCCATAGTAAGATATTTCTTTAATACAGTCAGTTCATAATAAGTATTCTTCATTAGAAGAAATGAAACCCACTCTTGTCTTTTTTTTTTTCCCTGAACATTTTAATAACAAAGGAGACTACAGAACATGCAAAGATTACATATTCAGTGCAAATTAAGACATCAATATGAATAAGTCTTCTGCTTTAAGAAAAAAACAAATACCCATAAGATTTCAGTTTACTCCTTTCCAGTTGACATCTGCCCTAAAGCAGATCGTTTGATCTGCTTTTTGGAGCTGCTGGAAGGCATTCCCTTTGAATGCAAAGCAACAGTCCTGGAAGTACTGAGTTTTATCGCATTTGATAAAAAGTTATTTTCTTCAGGAAAACTCAAAGTTCACTGTCCCACTCCACTCAGTGGGTGGAAGGGAGAGGTAATTTTTTAATTCTTTGTGTGGTAATCAGGAGTAATGACAATTACTCTAGAGGTTCAAACAAACCACAAATTTACTTAAAACCCAGCAGAATCACAAAAGATAGCGGCTTGGCAAAAGTTCTAACAATACTTAAAACTCAGCAGAACTACGAAAGACAATGGCTCAGCAAAACTTGTGATGATATTACCCCGATGTGCAAAAATGAGGTTAGAGACAAAGGGAGTGGCAGAGAGGAAGAGAAAGAGAGAACGAAAGAAAAGGGAAAAAAATCATCACGAGGATTGGGTGGAGCTCTTTGCTTGTGGCTGCAGTCTTCGGCTGTTAGGTGCGCGTCAAAACATTTTTTTAACCCTTTTAAAACCCAGTGTGCTTCCCACCCCCCAGGTGGGATTTCATCACCACTGAGCATGCTCAGTGTGTGCTCAGGAATGTTCCAGAATGTTCAGGAGTGAGTCCCTGGGCTGTGGGGGTCTTGGAGGTCTCACTGCCCCCTCCCTTCAGGGCTGACCGAGCGATGGCCCCCACAGGCACACACGCACAGCAGATGGTCTTTGTCCACATGTTGCAGGAATAGGGGGACGGGCTCCCAAAACAGCACCCTGCCTCCGCAGGTTCTGCCTTTGGTTGACCCTCCCTCATTCAAGACTGATGTTTGGGCATTCATTTGTGATTGGAGGATTACATGCACCCATTAGAAGGATTGCCAGAAAAAAACTGAAGAATTAAATTATAGAAATGAGACTAGTAGAAATATACACATATTTTTGTATTCTGTAATCAATAATTTAGTTTGAGAGATGTTTAAAAAGAAAAGAACAATGGGCAGAATAATTTTTTTTTTTTGGATGTTCTAGATTGGTTAGATTTAGAGCATGAATGAGACAGATTTTTCTTTTTAATTTTTTTTTTTTTTTTTTTCCCCTAGCAGTCTCTTGTGCCAGAACAAGCAATCAAATCTATTTTGTGTATATAGTGCTGTGTTTCCCACGGCTTCAAAGTGAACTGAAAAAAAAAAGTGAGCTGACCAGAAAGAAACCTAAAGATTCATTTATGCCTTCTGTGCTTCTTTTTTACCAAATAGCATACAACAGGTCGTGTTCTGTTCCTGTGTCAGCACAGCTCTTGCTGATTTGATAGGCATAAAAGTAACATCTGCACTATTCCTCCAACCATAATTAACATTTGTGTTGCTCTGCCACTGAATAGGAGTCTTGCCATGATGACATAGAATCTGGAGATTATTTATTATGAAAATGTCACTGCCAACTCATTTTATATTAATTCAGTTTTTATAGTTCTAATATTTTAATATTTGTGTGCTTCTCATTGTTATACTGGTCCTCAAATTTTTTTCACTGTAATGTTCAAACCCAGAATCTTTATAAAATCCTTATGGGATAGCTTATTTGATTTACTTTTTCAATTAAAATAAAAACAACTTTCAGTAAGGAAAAGATGAAGTATGATATTTTTTAAAATCTATGAAATGCATTATTTAGAATAAATACAGTTAAAAGTTTGTATCTTGCTGTTCTCAAGGGACACAAGATTGCTAACAGGACTTGTGTAACATTTTAAGTTTATATACATTACTATATAAATAACAATGTGTTTTATTACAAAGGTATATATCTATTATATGGTTTAGTGGGTAATAGGTGGTGGGGGGATGGTTGGACTAGATGATCCTTGAGGTCACTTCCAACCTTAATGATTCTATTCTATTCTATTCTATTATGTATGAAAACTATGTTATGTATCAAATTATGCTATATATTATAAATTTCCATATCTTACTCATTTAAAAGTCTATTTATAGAGTGGGGAAAATAATCTTATTCAGAATAAATTAATTTTAATATAGAACAAAACATGAGAACAAGAAATTCCATGAGTGATCATGGAAGAAGGAGAGAGTGCACTTACGACAGTGTAAGTTAGCTTCACTGCCTTATAGAAAAAGACTTGCTCAAAAAATTTGGTAACATCTGTATTGTACTGAGGTCTGTAAAGTACAGCTGGTCTAAGCAGAGCAAAGCTCAGCAGTCAGATTTCTACAGAGTTGTCCTGCTTAGGAAAAATCACTTCTATCACTTTCATGCTGTTTCCAAATCTGTGCCAAGAGCAAAGTGGCTTTAATGAACCAAGGAAACCTGGCCAACATTTGCTGAATTTTACAAGCAGCAAGTTATTTTGGCAATAAACAACCAAAGAATAATAATAGGCATATATATTATCATGTTCAGCAAAGATCTTACTGAACATTGAGAGTGGGAAAATAACGTATTTTCCGATTGTTAGCCTATTTCTGTTTGTTAGCCTATTTCTGTTTGTTAGCCTATTTCTAAGAACCAAGAATGAATGGATAAATATTTGGGAAGAAATGTAGTTTGCAGTTCTAGAGAGCATGATCAAGTGCTTTTGTTTTACTCTGAGGAAAAGACTAAATAGAAAAGGAGGGGGTAGAAAGCTCAGAACACCAAAACATTGTTTCAGTCCTACTTCTCTCTCTGCACCGGTTTCAAAGGTTGTTTGCCTGTTTAAGCAATACAGCAACACACATGAAATCTGCAGTTCACAGCAATCAGTGTGCACAGGTTCACAACTGGAGGTTTTCCCTGTTTTATTTTCCAATTCAGCTTATTATGGAAATAAAAGCTACTTAAATGTTCTCTGCTGGGGTTCATGCATAGGTCTGCTTCCTTTTCCTTACAGTCACAGAGCTTGTGCTCACCCTCTGAATAACAAATTAAGTGACCTTGTTCAGAAACTTTCCATGCAGGTTGATTCATTGCCGCACGTTGAAGAAGCTGAATTGCTAACAGCAAGACGTCTGCCGTAGCTTTTCATTATCTTCTAATTATGAAAACTGAGGGCTTGTAATTAAATTCAAGCATAGTAAGACAATGACAGTAGGCTTTTACAGGGCGTCCCATGTTATACCTCACAATTCTGTTAAAATAAGATTTAGAAATAGTGTATTTTTTGTTTATTCTATAGCTGAAAGTTAAAATGTTCTGCAGTCATCTGTATTCAGTTCTTTTAGAATACACCAGGAAAATCTGGAGACATTGTTCAGTGTTAAAATTCAGATATAACAACGTTCAGATGTATTGCTCAGAGCAGAATACAGTTATAGCGTACAAACCATGCTTTTCCAAAACAAAAGGACACTTTTTCAAGCAGCAAGTTATCTACTAACACAAAAAGATAGTGGGATACAGTTGATGCATTTTGTTGTTATTACTGCAGTACTTATGTGAACGAATTCCACAGGAAAATCCAATTCAATAGCAACATGAGGAAAAAATTAATCTTATATTTAGAAAAAATAAGTCTTTTTGCATTTCAGAAAAAGTCAGTTTCTGTATTCTTTCAACTGACTGACCAGATCTGTTCTCTCTTGAACCAGTCTCTTGAATCTGACTGACTGACCCATGGGAAGTAAAACATTACAGTTCAAAGAAATATAATACTGATACATTGTCCTACTAGCCTCAGCATGTCTCTGCTCCTCTCATGCTTGCATAACAGCTGGGTTATTCTGGGGATCAAGAACTTATTCTCAAAACACTGCTCTTAGCTGTCACTTTCTTTTTTCTTTTTTTTTTTTTTTCCTTAATCCAGAATATGTCTAACATTTTGGAGGATTTTGCCAATATTTTGAAGAAAGTTATTTACGTGGTTAAAGAAATGAATAAAATAATCCCACAGAAAACAAACAAACAAAAAAAAAACACCAAAAAAAAAAAGAGAAAAGTGACATTTGCAAAAACCCTTTTTACTCTAGAACTATGAGACAAGCAGTTGATATTCCTTTGCCACCAGCAAAAATACTGAATAACACAGTTACAATTCTATGTATTTATGTATCAGCTGCAAAGGAAAATAATAGTGCAGTAACAGCCTCTTTTGCAAAACTGGATTAAAAATAAATAGATTGCATGGGACAGAGATAGTGCAGTCTCAACATAAGAAAGAGCAGGAGAGGTCCTAGGAGGAGGCATGCATTGCAGGAAGCCAGTGAGTAATAAGTAGAAATCTCGAGTAGCCTGGAGGTTTGAGAAGCTAACAGCAGGAATTGAGAGAGAAGGGACTTGGGTTTGACTTATACCTAGGGACAACACTTTAGGGGTTGTGGGACAGTCACAGAGAGGTGCGAATGAAATGAGGAAGCAGTAGCCAAGAGTGGAGGATCAATAGAAAGAGATAAATGAAGAGTGAGACCTCCAAACTAGAAGGGAGATCACAGAATCACAGAATCGTAGAGGTTGGAAGGGACCTCGAAAGATCATCTAGTCCAATCCCCCCTGCTAAGGCAGGAACATCTAGAGCACATCACTCAGGAATGTGTCCAGTCGAGTTTTGAATGTCTCCTTACTCCACAACCTCTCTGGGCAGCCTGTTCCAGTGCTCTGTCACCCTCACGGTGAAAAAGTTTTTCCTCATGTTAACCCGGAACCTCCTATGCTCCAGTTTGGACCCATTGCCCCTTGTCCTATCACTTAATGAGACTGAGAAGAGCCTGACTCCATCTTCCTGACACTCACCCTTAACATATTTATAAACATTGATGAGGTCACCCCTCAGCCTCCTCTTCTCCAAGCTAAAGAGACCCAGCTCCCTCAGCCTTTCCTCATAAGGGAGATGTTCCACTCCCTTGATCTTCTTTGTGGCTCTGCACTGGACTCTCTCTAGCAGTTCCCTGCCCTTCTTGAGCTGAGGGGCCCAGAACCAGATGCAATACTGCAGGTGTAGCCTCACCAATGCAGAATAGAGAGGGAGGAGGACCTCCCTTGACCTACTGACCACAGCCCTTCTAATGCACCCCAGGATGCCATTGGCATTCCTGGCCACCAGGGCACATCGCTGGCTCAAAAGAGCAAGAAAAAGAAGTAATGACAGGAAGACCCCAGCTGTACACATACTGGCAACCGCTTCGCCCAGGAACCAACACAAGTCCACTGAAATACATGAAAAGATTTTCATGAATTTGGCAACCTTTTAAGTGAAGTACTACAATAAAGTATTATAAATGTTATTACTTCCAAATTCAGGGAATGTAGGCAGGATTCATATCCACAATGTTAAAGACCTTCTTCATCTGGAGTGGATTCCCAAAGCTGATACCACATGGTGAAACTGGCTTCCAAAAACAATCAAAAGTCAGATAAGGAATGGCTGCCTGACAAAATATCCTTCTAACAGACATGAAGGTCACTACATACTTGTTTGGTGCCTAACACCTCTCAGCTACTGAAATGAACTCATTTTCTTGGCAGATGAAATTTTCCATTGTACCGTTTCGTGGCCTTGCAATGTTCTCCACAGTTCTGTAAGAATAAGCAAATCCTTCAACTACACTGTGGCTGCAGAGAACTCTGCTGCAAAACTAGTTTAGATCTAGTTAGAAAGAGAGACTGTATGCAGATGGTGGCTCAGTAGGTGTGCTCATGCTGCACAGCAGAGAAATCCACTTTGTTCCATTCAACCAAATGTAATTATGAGCTGGGTTTCTTGTTTGTTTGTTTGTCGGAGTGTTTTTTCCCCCAGGTATGCTGTACAAGAGATGGAGTCATAGGATAAAAAGCCAGCTTCAGGGAAGCCAGGAGGCTTCTGTACTGATAAGATTTTGCCTATACTCCTTGCAGTGATCTTTCCTGATATTTTTTGAGTCTAAGAGCATTCTTAAAGTCACAATACTCAGAATGAAAAAGTATCACAATATATCAAAACATAAGATGTTTTGACTTTCTACATCTCAAAATTTCAGTGGAAAGATGAAAACGCAGATATTAAAATATTATTTTGCATATATGTATTATTTTTATCAAATTTAATTTTGAACAATCTCCTGTTCTGAACTCTGAGATTCATAGTGCACATTCAAACTTGAATCAAGCCATTTTATGCTGCAGTTTTACTTAAGTAAGTGATGCCAATTTTTAAAATTATCACCAAGTTAATTTTCTCACTATTATTTATCCGCTGGTTCCTGAAATTGTCCAAAGTACTTTCAGAACATGCACAGAAACATTTCTGTAGACATTGTCGATGTTTAACCCCAGCCAGCAGCCAAGCACCACACAGTCACTTGCCCACCACAACCCTCCCCAGTGGAATGGGGGAGAGACTCAGAAGAATAAGTGAGAAAACTCATGGATTGAGATAACGACAGTTTAATGAGTAAAGCAAAAACCACAGCACAAACAAAGCAAAACAAGGAATTCATTCACTTGTTCCCATCAGCAGCAGGTGTTGAGCCATCTCCAGGAAAGCAGGGCTACATCACGTGTAACAGTGACTTGGGAAGACAAACACCATTACTCCCCTTCCTCCTTCTTCCCTCAACTTTATGTGCCAAGAATGACATCATATGGTATAGGATATCCCTTTGGTCAGTTGGGGTCAGCTGTCCCAGCTGTCTCGCCTCCCAAGTCCTTGTCCCTCCACCCCCAGCGTCCTCACTGGTGAGGTGGTGTGAGAAGCAGAAACGGCCTTGCAAGAACTGGTCAACAACATGTAAAGGACTGAAGGTGATCTTTTCCTCAAGGATTGCCCAAAGCTGGGTTGGTTGCCAAACAGGATGTGCGGAGGAGCGACAACAATGGACAAGACCAGAGATGTGCCTTACTATGGCAAGGAGCTTACGATGTGCAGTCATCTGGGCAACAGCCAGGAAGACCCTGAGGTCATTCGTCATGTTGCTGTACCTGTGGGGGCTACCTGTGTAGGCTACTGACTGAAACGACCCCCAAACTGATAGTGGGGCCTACAGATGGGTACATTCTGCACGTGATCGACATATGACGAGGCATATGTTCAACTGGTTCCATTGTGCGCCTGCAATGACTCAGCACTCTGAAAGGTATAAGGACTAAGGATGACGAGCCCACTGTGCGCCTTTGCCCACCACCAAACACCGAGAGATTTGGAGCCCCGAGATGCTGTGGACCCACTCCTTTGCCCGCGAGATGCTGTGGACCTATGGTGGTGACTATTCTTGCAACTCTATTCCAAATGCTTGCTTAATTTCTGCCTTTTTATTCTAGCCTATCCTATCACTACTATTCTCCTATTTTCCTTGGTATTTGTGTAATAAAAGCTGTTTTGGTATACAGCATTTGACTTCATTTGTGTCTTAATTTCATCTCTTGGGATCATATCGAAACCTTCCTGACATCGGATCAGGACACAACAGTTAAAACTTCTCTATATTATCAACACTGTTCATATCAGCACAAATCCAAAACATAGCCCCATACTAACCACCATGAAGAAAATTAACTTTATCCCAGCCAAAACAAGTAGAGAGGTCTGCAAGAGTTTGTTCCTCTAAGCTGCATTTCCAGAATCAAAGCCTAACTCTAAGCAGGTAAGAGGCAAATATATCTTAGAACAGGAAGCACAAGTATAATGAGGTCAGTGTATATTGTCAGAGAAATTATTTTAAAGTAACAGTTTCTCCCAGAACTGTTAAAATGTGATTTTGCTCTTTGTAGGTTAACCAGAACTTCTTGCTGCTGTGGTTGCTGCTCGTGTTTTGTTTTGGTTTGGTTTTTTCTCCTCTTCACATGCAGCTAGCTACTTGTTTGACAGATGACTGCTGAGAAGGGTACACAGCAAGGGTGCTAACGGCTAATTCACACACAGTTGTATGAAGCTAGAGACTTTTTTCAAACATTTGAATTTAGGCAATATATACTAGCAGTGTACACCTGTCGAGTGTTATTGAGTACTTGATGTACTTTCAGTTCTGTCAGTTATAACCGTATAACTCATTTACTAATAAAGGTACTTTGGGCTTTATTATTTTTTTTTACTATGAAAAAAAATCAATGCAGTCATTATTTTCAGTTCTCTCTTTTTTACAGAAAAAAAAAGGAACTAAACACTAATCAGTATTCTTCATCTTCTGCTCTCTTCTGTTATTCTTTCTAAAGAAAAGTCACTTGAAATAATGCTCTTCGGCCTCATTAGCATATTTAGAAGTCACCACTAGTGGCCTTTTGAATGAGAAATAGCTAATAATCTGGTATTTTCTTAACACTTCAGATGATGCACTTCCTGGCTGTAATCTTTGCCATTTTTCTTCCTCAGTAGGTACCTCTCAAACGTTCAGCCTAAGAATAAATGGAAAATAAGCAAACTGACTACATTACTTCATGCTATTACAAGTGAAAATATGAGGTCCTAAAAAAATGTTTAAAACACAATATTTGCGAAAAGAAGCAAGTTATAAAAAAGCTGATTGTGGTGGACTCATTCTTTCTCAGTCCTAGGATATGAAAAATTACCTATCTGAAGTAGGTATTCAACAATGTATCTCAAAGGAATTTTTTAATTTGTCATTGCCAGTCTGGACCTGGTCCGCTGTATGTCTGAATATGTGAGACATTCTTCACTTCTCCCTGAATCTAGGGAAATGAGAGCTCTACCTCTCTTCAGAACTACAGGAAGATTGGGCTTTTAAGGGGAAATAATATTTCCTGAAGTTCTTGAAATTTAGGCTGCATCATCTTTAAATGCCTCTTCCCTTTTCATCCAACAATATTTGTTGTGATGACAGCCTCCACACACCTCTTTAAAGAAACATTCTTGTTGTTACAGGAAATATTTAAGACATGATACCTAAAGACTCATGCTCACAAAAGAAAACAGAAAGAAGCAAATGGATTAACATTTTACTATCAGTTTTATGTAAGGTTGGTTCTTAGTCCTCCAAAAGGACTACATCAATTACTAATGAGTTAGATAAGGGTTCATTTGAAGAAATAAACTCTAGGGAAATTACTTTTATACTCTTTAATCTATGATCATGTAATTCAGTAAGTTCTCATAGATGAAAATAAGCAGATGAAATTTGTTTCCGCCTCTTGTCCATCTTTAGCCTCCTGTTAATGTCCATGTTTGCAGATTCGCATTCTTACAAAGCAAGATGCAGGAATGTGTCTGGATACAAGCACGTAAAGACCAGGTGACACTAACTAGAATTAAGACATTAAACAACACTGTTAAAAACTCCTAGCTAAGAAAGTGTAACTATGATTAAGAAGGGAAAGATCCTGGAAAATCTGAAATTAATCAGCTGAAAAGTAAACAGAAGTGCTGCTACAACTCCCAGAGACACATACTGAACAAAAGCACATTTATTTAAAATTGCATAATATTCATCAGTGTACAGTTATCAGCTTACCGTGACAGTCACAGATTCAGAGTTTAATTTGGATAAATAGATTGGGAAAGAAATATTTTTTCGACTGGCAGGTAAGTCTGTTTTCGGTTTAGATAAATTGTTCCACCAATATTGACAGGCTTATGAGGAAAGAAAATATGTTTGTGAACTGAGGGTACAATTGGGAATGGATTTTATTTATTTAGATATTTTAATATCAGGTGGCAAAGCCATAAGTTCTGAGGGTTAATTCTGCTGCTAGCAGAAACCGAGATTACAGCATGTCTGAATTGCCTAGGCTGCAGTATGTATTTTTTCAAAGGTATGAATTGTACAAATAATAGAAAATACCTTGTTTATTTTAAGGTGCTGCACAAGGTTATATAAGATTATGGTACTGCTCACCCAACCATTTTCCAGACAAACAAAAAGAGTAACATTGTTACTCACTAATTCCTTTTTGCTTTCTTTCTCCATTTATCTGTATAAACCATACTTATCTACCGTGTTTATAAACTAGAAAATCACAATAAAAATATAAGTAGTTAAAATTTAGAAAAAATAGAAAATTCTGGAAATAATTTCATATGGTTACTCTTAATTCAATCTTATTATTTGCAGATTATGAGATAGCCTGTCATTGTCTCATCACGTGTTTTTAGTGAGAATATTGCCTGACTCGGGGAAATAACTATTTTTTTGTTTGTTTCTATTTTAAAAAGGAAATTGAAAAATTAGAGTTCTGTCATAATGACATCTACCTGTAGTGGCAAAATAAGATTATTATCCTCTGTATAAACCAGCATGTAAGGGAGCTAAAAACCATCAGAGGTTGCTTTCGATGTCAGACACCAAGAGCTGCAGTTAGATAAAACTCATCGAAGATTATGGTAGGATACATGGCTTACAGGATTTATCTTCATCAGACTGTTTTTCTAATATATAAGGGTTTTTCCTATGCCATTTGCAGTGTGTCTATATTTCTGGTATTTTCCATGTTTAGACTAGCTCCTCAGGAGTAATAAACCCACATCAGTTTGCTGAGCCTAGCCTTCCAGTCAGGTTTCAGTGATCTCCTCCTGGCTCCTAGCCCTAAATATTTTTAACTATGTAAGAGTTGTACATCTGTTCTGTTTCTCCTCACCTAGCTTCCTCTGAACACATTTGAATCTCCCTCTCCAGGCTATCTAATTTATTTTTTTTTTGCCATATTTGTCTTCTCCCTACCCTTTCTTTTTGTTAGGACTTGAACGGGATCAGACTGTTTTTTTTCAGTCAGTCCCAACTCGCAGCCCAGCTCAGTATGTCATATTCCAGAGCTGCACTCAGAAGAAAAGTCTTGTGATTTCGGAACAGCACCTACAAGGAACTTCACTGCTCAGCCCTTCTCCAGAAGACATGGAGAAGACATCTCTCCACAGTTTATTATATGGTCAGTGGTGCCCAGTTCTTCACAGAAAAAGAAAATAGAACGGTCCTCACAACATTCAGCCAGACTTCAGGATCTGTATTAGATGAAAGGCCACTAAATTTTTTTTAACATGGAGAAATATGCTTTCCCTACTTTATGCTACAGATAAAGCCATAGCGGAAGTGCTGAAATTTTCCCATGCTATTCAGACTGAATTTTATGATCAGTACAGATATTTTACTGAGATAATTAAATATTGGAAAAGATATAATTAACTGAAAAGATCCTTTCTTTATGTCTATGTGTAAATGTGATGTACATTTTATAAAAGGTATGGTTCTAACTTTGATTTGTCATTCATTTAATCTCAAATCATTATTTTAGATATCTATTTATCTATTTCATATATAGGATATATATTCTTAATATGCTGAACAGAATTATTTCCTGTTCCGCTTTCCCTGCAAGTTCACATCATTCATTCTGACAAGTTCATATTCTTTATTTATCATGTTTGTGGAAAGATTAAGAACAAAAAGACCATAAAGGCCCATGAAAATTAATTTTACATCCTGAATATGGCTATAGGCAATACTGATCCCATAATTATTAAAAAGAAAAAATCTAACCAATCCTCTTTGCTATAAATGAGGAATAGATTTCTTTTTAAATTAACCATTTACTGAAATCATAGCCAAAGGCAAAGTTACCAAGAAAATATTACCTTTTGACAAGTCCCCTAACACTGAAGCAACATTCTTAAAGTGATGTCAGAGCACTAATTATACATGAGAGAAAAAATAAATTATGTAGGTCAGATTTGTACCACACAGTTTTTGAAACTTTGCAGATCTCTTCACTGTGATCATTCAACTTTCATTTCTATGTGAAATCCAAAATTTGAAAGCATTAAGGACTGATCAGTAGGAAAAGACCTGGGTAAAAATTAAATTCTTTAAGTCCTTGAAATATGCTGACCTAGTCCTTGAAGAGCGTATATTCAAAGACAAACATTCAGGTCTTCAAGATTAATTCCGTAATAAACACTTTGTCTTTTTAAGTACTACCAGCAGTTTATCACAGAATCACAGAATCGTAGAGGTTGGAAGGGACCTGGAAAGATCATGTAGTCCAACCCCCCCTGCCAAGGCAGGACCATCTAGAGCACATCCCATAGAAACGTGTCCAGTTGCGTTTTGAATGTCTCCATAGAAGGAGACTCCACAACCTCTCTGGGCAGCCTGTTCCAGTGCTCTGTCACCCTCACAGTGAAAAAGTTTTTCCTTATATTAACCCGGAACCTCCTATGCTCCAGTTTGGACCCGTTGCCCCTTGTCCTATCACTTAATGACACCAAGAAGAGCCTGGCTCCATCTTCCTGACACTCACTCTTAACATATTTATAAACATTGATAAGGTCACCCCTCAGTCTCCTCTTCTCCAAGCTAAAGAGACCCAGCTCCCTCAGCCTTTCCTCATAAGGGAGATGTTCCACTCCCTTGACCATCTTTGTGGCTTTGCGCTGGACTCTCTCTAGCAGTTCCCTGCCCTTCTTGAGCTGAGGGGCCCAGAACTGGACGCAATACTCCAGATGCGGCCTCACCAATGNCTACACTGCTCTCCAGCAGGTCAGTCCCCAACCTGTACTGGCACATGGGATTCTTCTTTCCCAGATGCAAGACCCTACACTTGCCCTTATTGAATTTCATTAAGTTGTTCCCTGCCCAGCTCTCCAGCCTGTCTAGGTCTCGCTGAATGGCAGCACAACCCTCTGACGTGTCAGCCACTCCTGCCAGTTTAGTGTCATATGTTTATGTTTTGCTGACAAACTTTTTCTGGTACTCTTAGGAATCATCATTCATTAATCATAAATAGATAATGATAAAAATAATCTTCCTCAAAGAAGCACAGTATAATTTAAGTTGGAAGAGAACTTTGGAAGTCATCTGATTCTACTTCTATTAAACTGGGATGAAATTTTAAGTTCTATCAGGTTTCTCAATTTCAGATATTCAAAACTTCTCTGTGTAAACTGTTCCAGTGATCACCATCACTGTGAAGATTTTCTTCCTTATATCTAATCAGAATATCCATCATTGCAACTTATATCTCTGGTCTGTATTGCTGTGTCCTTCTGAAAATAAGCTGGATGTGCTTGCCTGCTCTTCATATTGCAGCCCTGTACACCATTGGCCTTCACTGCTGCAAGAGCATGTTGCTGACACTTAGAATTATAGAATAGTTTGGGTTGGAAGCGACTTTTAAAGTTCATCTAGTCCAAACCCTCTAAAATAGCCAGGGACCTCTGCAACTGGATCAAGGTGCTCAGAGATCCATTCAACTTGACCTTGAATATTTCCAGGGCAACTCGTTCCAGTGTTTGACCACCCTCATTGTAAAAAATTTCTTCCTAATATCTAGTCCCAGTCTCTCCTCTTTTAGTTTAAAACTGTTACCCCTTGTCCTATCACAACAGGCCCTGCTAAAAAGTTTATCCCCATCCCGAAGTACTGAAAGGTTACAATAAGCTCTTCCTGGAGCCTTCTATATTCCAGGCTGAATAATGCCAACTCTCTCAGTCTTTCTTCATAAGAGAAGTGTTCCATCCCTCTGACCATTCTCATGGCCCTCCTCTGGACTCACTCCAACAGGTCCATGTCTCTCTTGTGCTGAGGACTCCAGAGCTGAACACAGTATTTCAGGTGAGGTCTCACTCGAGCAGATTACACGAGATTTGACCTGCTGGCCACGCCTCTTTTGATGCAGCCCAGGATACAGTTGGCTTTCTGGGCTGCAAGCACGCATGCCAGCTCATGTCCAGCTTTTCATCCATCAGCATCCCCAAGTCCTTCTCCTCAGGGCTGCTCTCAATCCCTTCATCCCCCAGCCCATATTGATACTGGGGGTTGCCTCCACCCAAGTGCAGGACCTTGTACTTGGCCTTGTTGAATCTCACGAGATTCACATTGGCCCACTATTCTAGCTTGTCTAAGTCCCTCTGGATGGCATCCTGTCACTCAGGCATGTCAGTCACACCACTCAGCTTGGTGTCATCTGCAAATTTGCTGAGGTTGTGCATGATTAAACAGTAGTAGTCCAAATACTCATGCTCAGGACTTGAAGATCATTCCCTGCAAAAGAGATTTCTGTTTTATGACTCCCAGCCCAAACTGTTTCACTGGGTCATGACACACCATGGGCTGAAGCTTGTATATGCCTTTCTTGAATTTCATGTTGTTTCTGTCAGTCCATTTCTCCAACCTGTCAGGGTCCCTCCAAACAGCAGCCCTGTGCTCCAGCTCATCAAATGCTTCCAGACATTGAAATTGTGTGCAAATTTGTAGACAAGGGTTTCCATACCCTCTGCCTATTTGCTCACAACGATGTTAAACTGTGTCACCCCTCATACTAACCCGTAAGTATCACCACAAGTTAATGAGAGCTGATCAACCTTCAAACTTGTTTTAGAAGAGTTATCTTAACCTTCAAAGCCTGGGGTACAAGTTTAATTCCAGACACATCATCATCATAATCGAAACTAATATTACTGTGCTGTATTTGCATACTGTGTGTTGCATCTGGTTCCCCATATCCCCAAGGTTATAAATTACAGTAAGGTTAGTGAATGGGAAACAGTAAAATTCAAACCTTCATGGCTAAGATAGAATATCCTTCATCTTTGTTTCCTCTCTTTCCTCCATGGACAAATTAAGGTCAATAAAATTAAAATTACTTGAAAGCTATCTAAGGATTTAGCCTGACTGGAATTTGCCTTTAAGTAAAACAGAGCTGTCTAGAACACCAACCACAAAGATCTGAATTATCTATCCCAGAAAAGCACACCAGAAAACGAAGTGCTCAGAAAATGTTTTGTTTATATCAGCTTATATTTTTACAAACCTTGATCTCTCAAAGCACAAAAAGATCACTAATTCATGGTGGAAGATTAATATAAGCTTTACAAAGAAATAAAACTCATAACTGAATTAAAATGTATCAAAAAGTCTCAAATTTTGTCTTCTTTAATGATACTGGTTGGAAAACCATGCTGAACAA
Organism: Psophia crepitans; assembly: GCA_013399095.1. Classification (NCBI taxonomy): domain Eukaryota; kingdom Metazoa; phylum Chordata; class Aves; order Gruiformes; family Psophiidae; genus Psophia; species Psophia crepitans. The sequence goes on from VWZZ01008046.1 coordinate 103,734, forward strand.
GATATCTATAGCTGGGAAACAGAAGCATGTCTAAATTTCTCTAACTTTTCTCCCTTCTTTTGATGAAAGACTTAAGGAACAGTTTGTGTCAGCATACTTGTTATTGAAACATAAAAAAGATACTACATCATATAACAATATAAACGTTTCAGAGTCCTCAGAAAGCAAAAAGCTTGTTAAGTTTTCTTTTAAAAAGTAAAACTAGCCAACCGATCTGTTTAAACAGTCTAACATACTTAATACTGGCTGCACATATATGCTTAGAAAAGTGATCTGAAAGCTAGGAGAGCCAGCCAAATTTAACCCAGAAAGTAAATAATTTGTTACTGGAATGTTCTAGAATTGGGCAAAAATGCATTAAAATAAACATCTTAAAAACAGAGTTTGTCAAAATCTCTATGAAAAGCACAAGTGTACTGATTTCAACAAAATTTATAACTGTGAACTGTCAAAACAAACCATTTACATTTTGCTTTAGTAGCATAAAATGATACAGCTATACCTGAACGTATTGACTTATCCAGGTATCATAATATCAGTTAACAGAATATATAAACGTAAATTCTTTTAATGCACTGTTTTCCATTCTATAAAAGAATGTTTTTGAGCCACCAGTTGCAAATTTTTCAGAATTATCAGATAAATTTCAAAATTATAATTCTCAACAATTTCTGGAGTATCAGTTTCCTACAAAATAAAAATCCAATCAATTTCCACAGCTGCATGTTGTGATGTCACTAATAAGACCATGCAGGGAATGAAAAGGGCTATGAATTATTTTAATTACACGTCAGTGAATTACCTTTTCTGCATGAAATCTGAACATTGAAAAATTTCTATATCTTATAAATCCATTTGGTTGCTTAACCAATTTTTCACCTACCTATCTCATCAAGAACACGTACAGGTTCTTGGCAGAATTCAAAGTAGTTTTCTAGGAAAAGAATAACTTCTAAGCAGACCTCCAAGACACATGTAGGCATATTCTGAAATAAGGTCTTCACTCATTTTTTTTTCTCATTTTTTTCATTACATAAAAAAGACCGTCAGTAACAAAATAGAGACAATGAGAACTAAAGGTGGAAACCTTTCAGCTGCTTTTCACATAATAAGTGGTGAAAAACACTGAAACTAAATTGGAAAAGCAAGTATATCTGACATACTTCTTGGGATAAGGTAGAAGGAAAGAGAAACATGTCTTGACTGTGCAGCAATGGGGAAGGCACCTCGTGGACCCTGGAAGAGGATTTGACAGGAGTATTTAACATCACTTTCCACATGACAGTAGGTGCTTTTAGGAGTGTTCTGAGTGGAAAAAGGATTCAGAAATCATCTCTTGGTCTTAAGATTCTTTTATATAACTGTCGCTCAGATTACTTCTATTCACTCCATATGGAAAAGCTGGAAGTAAGATAACAGGTACGTAATGGCACATGGGATGTTTCTGAAATTACTTTATTCTAAACTTGTTTTCACAGAACTGCCATGCAATGAAGGACTCCTCCCATCCTGCTAGTGTTGTACCATCCACCATGGTGGACAAATACAGACAAGGGAAGATGTTTAGGGAGAGAGATAGTACTTTTTAATCAATTAATCTCTTTTATAAAAGATATTGCTTTTCCAAACAACCTATTTAACCTTATTCTTAAACTCATTGTGGTTATGTACTGGTTTTGGCTGAGACAGAGTTAAATTTTCATAGTAACTAGCACAGGGCTATGTTTTGGGTTTGTACTGAAAACAACATTGATAACACAGGGATGTTTTTGTTACTGCTGAGCAGTGCTTGCACAGGGCCAAGGCCTTTTCTACTGCTCACACTACCCCACCAGCGAGTAGGCTGTGGGTACACAAGGAGTTGGGAGGGGACACAGCTGGGACAGCTGACCCCAATGACCAAAAGAATATTTCATACCATATGACATCATGCTTAGCATATGAAGCTGGGAGAAGAAGAACTAAGAGAGAGGTGCACTGTCCGTGCAGCCAGGGATCAGGTTAGGAAAGAAGAAGCCCTGACACAATTAAATCTGGTCAGGGATGTTAAAGGCAACAAGAAAAATTTCTGTAAATATGTCAATGATAAAAAGAACACAAAGGAAAAGGCAGATGCCCTTTGGAATAGAACAGGTGACCTGGTCACCCAAGATATGGAGAAGGCTCAGGTACTCAGTGACTTATTTGCCTCAGTCTTCACTGGCAAGGGATCTAGCCACACTGGCCAAGTTGCAAAAGGCAAATGCAAGGACTGGGGGAGTGAAGAACCACCCACTGTAGGAGAAGATCAGTTTGAGAATGTCTGAGGAACTTGAAGGTGCACAAGTCCATAGGACCTGATGAGCTGCATCTGCAGGTCCTGAGGGAACTGGCAGATGAAGTGGCCAAGCCACTCTCCATCATATTTGAGAAGTCATGGCAGTCTGGTGAGGTCCCCATTGACTGGTAAAATGGAAAAATAACCCTCATTTTCAAAAAATGGAAAAAAAGGAAGACCCAGGGAACTACAGGCTGGTCAGTCTCACCTCTGTGCTGCGCAAGACCTTGGAGCAGATACTCCTGAAAACAATGTTCAGGTATATGGAAAGTAAGGATGTAACTGGTGACAGCCAACACAGCTTCAATAAGGGCAAATCATGCCTGACAAATTTGGTGGCCTTCTGTGACAGAGTTACAGCTCTAGTGGAGAAGAGAAGAGCGACTGATGTCATCTACCTGGATTTGTGTGAAGCATTTGACACTGTCTCACATGACATCTTTGTCTGTAAATTGGAGACACAAGGATTCAATGGATGAACCACTCGCTGGATAAGGAATTGGCTGGATGGCTGCACTCAGAGAGTTGTGGTCAATGGCTCGATGTCCATAGGCTCCCTGGCTACGTGACGGGGGGTTGGTTTTTGAAGTCCCTTCCAATCCAAGCCTTTCTATGGTTCTATATTTGGAGTGATGACATTTGTCTTCCTAAGTCACTGTGACAAGTGATGGAGCCCTGCTTTCCTGGATATGGCTAAACACCTGCTTGGTGGTGGGAAGCAGTGGATGAATTTCCTGCTTTGCTTTGCTTGTACATATGGCTTTTGCTTTAGATATTAAACTCTCTTTTTCTCAACCGATGGCTTTTCTCACTTTCACTCTTCCAATTCTCTCTCCCATCCCACTGGGATTGGGAGTGAACAAGCAGCTCCATGGTGCTTAGTTTCTGGCTGGGGTAAAACCATGACAGTCCTTCTTGAAGCCAAACATGGGATTTAAATTTTGATAATGAGAGGTTTGATTGGAATGTGCTATATAGAATTTATAGCTGTTATTGCTGTTTAGCTATTAATTGGCAGGCTCCTGCGATTGCCATAGGGTTTGTTTGCCTTACTGTGTCTAGTGCCCGTTAGTGCCTGCTTTTTCGCTTTCACTGCTCGCTGTACTGCTGTGTTGCTTCTCATCTTACTGTTCTGTGCATGGGAGCATTTTGATGACAGCCATGGCGATGTGCCTGGGCTGGTAGATGACCAGGGCATCTCTGCTGTTTCTGTGCTACTGTACTGGACAGCCTGGAACTCCAGTGTGAACTTGAGTTTAAGGGGCTGTGACCTGTGGATGAATCCATGCGGGAGCAGGACATGCTGTGTCCACGAATAAGTACACACCAGAGCAGGTACATCTCAAACTGTCTGTGGCTGTGGTTTTCTCTGTGCCACAGCAGGTAAACCTCTGAAGGGACTGTGGACAAAGGATAAGTCCATGCTGCAGCATGTACATCTTGAAGCACCAGTGGCTGTTCATGAGGTCATGCTGGAGCACCTCAAAGCTTGTAGCCACAGATAAGCCCAGGCTAGGAGCTGGGGGAGAAGTTCATTGGAATGGTAAACCTTATGGTCTGGTCCAAAGGGACCAGGGGTGGAGATTATAATAGAAATACCTATAAATTCTTGTAACCTATGATTTGAATTGCATGTTATAGGAATTATTATAGCAGGAACCACTTGAATCAATGGAGAACAAGCCTTACAAGAAGCAGTACAAGCGCAGGGGTGACCTGACCTGACCTGGCTTTGGTGCCCAATAACTCCATGTAACACACCACTTCTGCCATCCTGAGTGTCCACGATAACAGATGGAAAAGAGCTGTCATGGTTTAACCTCAGGCAATGACTAAGCACCACATGGCTGCTTGTTCACTCCTCCCCCCGCAAGAGAATGGGGAGGAGGATGGAATAAAGCCTTGTGGGTTGAAATAAAGACTGTTTAATAGGATAATCACAGAAACACAGATTGGTAGGGATTGGAAGGGACCTCTCGAGAACATCGAGTTCAACCCCCCTGCCAAAGCAGGTGCCCTACACTAGGCTGCACAGGTAGGCATCCAGATAGGTCTTGAATATCTCCAAAGAAGGAGACTCCACAGCCTCTCTGGGCAGCCTGTTCCAGTGCTCCGTCACCCTCACCATAAAGAAGTTCTTTCTCGTGTTTGAGTTGAACTTCCTGAGTTCTAGTTTTTGGTCATCGCTCCTTGTTCTCTCACTACCCACCACAGAAAAGAGTTTGGACCTGTCCAATTGCCTCCCACAGTTTAGATATTTATAAACACCGATCAAATCCCCTCTCAGCCTTCTCTTCTCCAGGCTGAAGAGACCCAAGTCTCTCAGCCTCTCCTCGTAGGGAAGATGCTCCAGGACTTTTATCATCTTTGCTGCCCTCTGCTGGACCCTTTCTAGGAGATTTCTGTCTTTCTTGAGCTGGGGAACCCAGAACATGAGTTATTTCTTGGTTTCATAATAATTTTATATATATACACATACAAACATCTACACATATGTGTGTGTGTGTGTGCATATCCACATGTATACACAGACATGCACATAAACACAAATCTGTGTAAGCTTTCCCTGGAATATCTTTAAAATATCAGGCATTGCCAGTTGTGCAGAAACTGTAATTTCTTTTCTATAAATAAAAAGGTCACAGCCTTTTAAATTAATTCTATTGATTTATCTTCAAAAGCATATCGTCTGTTGAAGAGTATAATGTCATAAATATTTATGTGCTAGAATTATTACTTAGGAAGTTTAAGAATGAAAGAGAAGGTCAAAATGTAACATTTTAGAAACCGTGAGAAAACTTGGCCTAAATTAGCTTTAATGGAAAAAAACGAAATGAGAAATTAATTCTGATGCAATACACTATTTACCATCACAGCTGCGATACTATATTATAGTACACTACTTTGAATTCAGAGTATTTAACTATATGGACATCAGAACTAAGCTCTGTGTCTGTGTGTGTGTGTGTGTGTGTGTGTGTGTGTGTGTGTGTGTGTGAATTGCATTTTTTCTAGGTCTGATGTAAGCAGTTACAAAAATGGAGAAAAATTACATTTGAGAATACGGTCAGAATGGATAAATGAATTTTACAAGATATTTTAATAAAACTTACGTGTATCTACTGTACAAGATAATGGCAAGAAACTACATAGAACTGTGGGGATATGGAAACTGATTGTGTCTGGAGACAATTTCCTTCCATATGTGTAACTAATAAATTCCCTCCCTTACCAAATGTAGTAATGTGCCTGCAGTTGGAACTATGTCTGAAATTTAAATCGAATTGCAAAGCCCAGGCTTCAGGATAATCTCTGAAATTTTGGTAAGTGGATATCTAAAAAATTCCTTCACACGTGGTATTTCTTCTCTATGAGTACTCTTCCTCTAGCATTCCTGAATTCCCTTTAATAGAAACATAACTCCTTATGAAACCTTTTCCCTGTTGTATGACATCCATATCAGTAAGATCATTAAGTTCTTTGGCTTTCTAAGTTTTAATTTTATTCTTAAGGTTCCTATATTCTTAAAAATTAAGACTGTAGAACATTTCTATCTTGTATTTTTTTCTGTATTTCTGTTGTGGTTTAACACCAGCTGGTAACTAAGCACCAGACAGCCACTTGCTCACCCCTCCCTATGCAAGGGGAAGGGGAGGAGAATGGAAAAAAACACTTGAGGCTGAGATAAAGACAGTTTAATAAAATAATAAAGGAAGAGACTAATAATAGTAATAGTAAAAATATAATACAAGTGACACACAAATGCAATTGCTCACCATTTACAGAAGAGGAAAAACCCAAATGATGCCCAGTCTGTTAACAAACAGTGATCCTGCCTCCTGGCTGACTTCCCCAGTTACATATGGAGCATGACGTCAGATGGCAGGGAATGTCCCTGTGGCCAGCCTGGGTCAGCTGTCCTGGCTGTGCTCTCCCATTTTCTTGTGCACATGGCAAGGCATGGGAAGCTGAAGAGTTCTTGACTTGGTATACACACTACAACTGCCTGGCAACAACTAAAAACATCAGTCTGTTATCAACATTAACCTCATACTAAATTGAAAACACAGCACTATACCAGCTACTAGAAAGAAAATTATCTCAGTCAAAACCAGGACAATTTCCCTTGTTTAAACAGAAAATATAATTAAAATTTATTTTTATATCTATCCTTTAGAAAGATTTTGAAAATGGCAAGAGGTAAGATTTCATCTTTTGTCTGTGCTCTCTTTCATGACATCTTATGCCTACAGCTGTTGAACTAGGTAGTGACATCAAAATACTGAATCTTCTATATTAAGCTACTTTTGCAGCCACTGAGCCAGCCCTCACCCTTATTTTAATTCTGCTTAGAGATGGAAGTCAGGCCTTCCACCAAGACGTTTAAGGATAATTTCAATAAATAAGGGTTGCAGAGTTCGAGTGCAGGCTGTTCACAACAAACAGCTTTCAGGGATTAAGACATGCAGAGCGAGGAAGAGGTAATAACTCTTAAAAGGAAGTTTTGATTTATCTGTGTTTGCGTCATGAAAAGGCAGAAATGTACTTTTTATTATTACTTTCTGTAAAACATTTGGATTCTGATGGTCCATTCAGCTTGCGTCTCTCCGTGACCCTATCATTTAGCTTCTGGAACAGACAGCATAGCAATTATTAACAGTAAAACAGCATTACTAGTGTTCTTTGGATAATATTTTTTCACTTGATTATTGTGATACACTAGAGAAACTTAAAAAGCTGCATTAAACAAATAATTCTACAAACTTCATAGATATTACCTTAAAACTGGAAATTTGACTATAATATGTTTAAATATAAAATACTGAGGGTGACAGAGCACTGGAACCCAGAGAGGTTGTGGAGTCCCCTTCTCTGGAGATATTCAAAACGCACCCGGAAGCGATTCTGTGCACCCTGCTCTAGGTGATCCTGCTCTAGCAGAAGACTTGAGCTAGATGACCCCCAGAGGTCCTTTCAAACTCCTACCATTCTGTGGCTCAGTGTAAATATTAGAATATTTTAAAATTTGTCTGTTCATTAGTCATGTTATTGCACTTGCAATAAAGAGCGACTGTTCTCAGTATTTTTCTTCAATCCAAGTTATTTTTTCTTGGCTTCCTGCTGGCATTAATAATTTTTTTTTCCTTATGCAATGCAATGCATGGAGGCCCAGACAGAGCTGAAAGTAAACACAAATCATTTTGATGAGGAAAAAAGAGAAGAAAGAAAAGAGAGAGCCAAAGTAAATGCATGAGGATAGAAAAAATTTGATGCATAGAAGACAATTTTTTCCCTCATAAATAAAAACAAATAATATTTACATTCTCTCCAATGTCCACTTAAAACAAACGAACAAACCAAACCACACAATCCTAATAAACAAACCCTAAACCAGGAGTTTGTTGGGTTTTGTTGTTATTTTGGTTTGCTTTGATTTGGGGTTTTTTTGTGGGTTTTTTGTTTGGGTTTTTTTTGCGGGTTTTTTGTTTGTTTTTTGGGTTTTTTTGTCTTTAACATATACCCACTGCCATTAAAAATAGTCTATGAGGTTGATAGCAGAAACTGAGCATCCTCAACTGGTTGACTGCATTGTCACATGAACAGTAATTTACCTGACTTAATGTAGATATTTATGACAGACTTTTACATTTGAGCTAACCACTCTGGAGTCTCTCTGTTAACAGAGAAATTATTTGTCCCAGTAGTTGATCTTACATGATACTAATGTGATTCAGTATTAAATCTTTTTCCTCTGCTAGTGAATATATTTAGTACCTGGCTTACAGTCAGAATCACTTAGAACTGAGAATTTTGTATGACTCTTTCTCTTCATCCATTTTAAACCATCTTGAACTGCATAACCCCATATGATCTACAAATGAAGTCATTAACTATGAAAAGGAATATTTTAATGGGACCTAATTATTTAGAGAGCTCATTGAATTTCTGCCCCTGTTAGCCTGTGAGAATGTTTCCTTTTTTAAAATTTAACCTTTTTATTGATGATATTGCTGCAGTGCCTGCGTTATTATGGGCCATAATCATGTCATTTCATTATGTCATTTTCAACTGGAACTGTGAAACACCCATTGGAAATGCTAAGTACAAAGAGCAGGACAGTAGTCATATGCTGACTTTCTTCTGCACTGGTGAAGACAGGTTATTTGGGGCTGTCTACAGATAAGATCTGAACCTTTTCTATTTTATTGCTGTCCTGTCTCTTATTTAAGGCTGTTTAAGCTTACTCTTGACTTTCTGATCTTTTTTAATTTCATCATAATGAGTCAGGTTTATTTAGTGGAAGAAATCCTCTTATGTCTTGTAAACATAGCAGAACCATTTTTCAACGTGTTCAGTTACGACAGTGCTAGGAGAAAGTCACAGCAATTTGAGTTTCCTAATTCCATGCACAGAGTAAAGGTCAACACTTTCATATATGAGTGCCTATCATTAGAACTTAAGAGTGCAAACCATTTCTTCCTGTTTTTTACCTCATAAGAAAAGAGCTTGTTCCAATTAGACTGGAGAATCCAGCTGCAAAAACTCCCAGACAAGTAAGTAATTATTTTGCTCTCATGACTCATTCTTCTGCAAATTTCATATTGTTTCCTGTATCCAGCCCACACTTTTATTAAAAAAAAAGAGGATGAATACATTTCAATAGTAGCCAGAAAACTTTTCAAAGAGAAATACCAATGTCACTATTTTTGAAAATGCATTAAAGTTCACATAAGGAATGTAAAAGATCTGAATATTATGCAATTTATTTGGATTTAATTCCATTAATCATACCTGCATTTGCATTGGCTGAAATAGTGGGCTGATATGCAGATTTTTCATAATAATCAGACAACTATTTAATGTGACTGTTAACATATTAACATAACCAAAAAGCTGTTAAATTGGCTCTAAATTGAGTAAGCATCTGTGTTTGATTGTGATTTGTCATAATAAGCTGTCAGGTGTTTCAATAAATGCTACGTATTCTTTCACCATAAAAAAAATATATTTCTATCATGTTGCCAGTTTTCCTTAGCAAAATAAGACTACCTAACACAGAGGCATGATATACAGACTGTTCTCATAATGAAATTAGAGCAAATAAAAAATAGTGTTGTAGAATCATTTCAATATTCATATTACAGCGTCTAGGAGAGTCACAGGCAACGTACAGACTTAATATGTCCAGTCTTACACAGAAACCATAAATGCTGCACAGGAAATCAGTGAGTACTGAAAGTAAGAAAAAGAGCAAGAGACTGAATTCATACCTCATAATCTAACACAGCCTACTCATTATTTCAGTATATTTTCCTCTATTGTTGTTACTGTTCTTGCAAGGTAATACACTCTTAGCACATCAAGAAAGTTGGGAAGTTCTTTAGACTGAATTATTCAAACCTCCTTTTAAAAGGTTATTTCATGAGTCACACTCAATTGTTGTATTCCTTGTCTTGTGCTGATTTTCATTTGTACTGATGGTCAATCTAAGATGCAATTTTAAATGTAGAGGTCATTAATGAAATGGTGATTTTGAGATAATTTTTTCCTCAAGCAGATTGCTCATCCTATTGGGACATTACTGCAGACAAAATCAACCCTATAAGAACCAGAGATCATCTACTGTGTACTAGGATAGACCAAACTGATTTTGGGCCTGTTGTTTTTAAAGCAACTTCATAGGACTGGCAAGGAAGGAGTTTACTTGTGAATGTTTTAGGTTTTTATTAAAATTTTGTAACAATAATACAAAACAAGTTTTATGGAGACAAGAACCTCTAAATGACCACTGTCAGCTTGGGATTTTCTCTTCCCTAGGGTAGTAACATGTCTCCCTCTGTAAATTGTGCAGTGAATTCAAGGTACTTGTGGCCTTAACATAGGTGAGGTCACCCAGTGAGACCATCTAGATGTAATAGCAGCTGTAAAAGGAGATAGCAGTCATCCAGAGAGCAGCAGAGATCTAAGGTCTGTACTAGAAATTTCCAGTATTTGCAGGAGTCGTATTATAGATAATTCCAAATTTGAGTTCCTAATACCGTCTTACAAAAATTTGAAAATAAATAATATTATGAAGCGGACCTGAGAGTTTTATTTTAAACCACTGTATATAATTGACTGTCCTTTATAATGCTGATGATGTATTTACCCAGTAAAGTCAATTATGCTTGAATGGCATATTTTGAAATGCTTACATTATTGTTAAGGTTCAAATAAATGTACTTTAAGAAGCAAATTTTGCACAGCAAAGCTTTATTCTTTGACTTATTGTTCTTTGAGATCTATTAAACTAGAACTGGTCTCCCATGGGTTGCAATAGTGTTAGAAATTAATAATTCTGCCTTGATCAGTAATGAATCTACAGTTTCTACCTATGCCTTCCACATTTCTAATTTTATTAGTCATGAATATGCACACATGTACAGAGTAATCTCTGAATGTAAAGTTCTATATGCTGTTATGTGTACGGAGGCAACTGAGGTCTCAGTGTAGGCTGCTATTATTCACTGTTGATATTAATTGGTTATAATTAGTATATGATATTTAGGAAGACAGGGAGTTTGCATCTCCACTTCTCTATTTTTCTTTTTTTATTTTTTAAATTTCTTTTTCTTTTACACTTAGGTATAAAAATGCAAAGAAAACACAAAGTTCAACTAATGAAAACAAGGACATTTTGCACCCAAATTGTGAAAGCAAAATTTGCTATAGAATAAAACAGTAAATTCTGCTTAGTGCCAAAAAAATTTGAAGGGTTTCTTATAGCTTTTTATAAACTTGGGATCCCAGTTCTACAAGTACTCAGGGTCGCTGTACCTCTGGAGTTATTCCAGAGTGTTCAACTGGCATTGCTTAAATTGTAAAAAGCATATTAGAGAACAGAAAGCTTGCTGTGTGAATCAAGGCAATCCCTTAATTTTTCTCTGCCTGATGTTATAATACTTTTTGCAGCCCACAAGGTTTCATTTATTACTGCTGAAAAAGCTTTACATTACTTTTCTTTGGAAGATGGTCAGGGAAGGAAAAAGCTAATCATTCAAATTCTGTATTCACTGTACAGGTTGTAGCATTTATCATGTAATAGATGCTGCTGCAACCATAGCAAAACACCTGTTATAAGGAGTTCATAAGCTGAAATAGAGAAAAACACGTGAACGTTTTATGTATCTACCTTACCCACCATTCAAGTGTATGATTAGGACAACTCAGGTCAATTGTGCTACAGAACAATTTTTGGTCAGCTGAGTTCTGTGTACTTCACAGATAAAGTGGATCCAGAGGGTGGGTTGGATCAATAGTATTGAATTGTAAAGAGGAAGAAAGCAAAGAGAAAAAAGACTTCCTTTAAAATTTTCTCATACAGCATTTTTGATTAACCCCAGCAAGAAGCTCAGCCCCACAAAGCCATTCACTCACTTCCCCCTGGTGAGAAGGGGCAGAGAATTGGAAGGGTAAAAGTGATAGAACTCATGGGCTGAGATAAAGACAATTTAATAAGTAATGCAAAAGCTATATGCAAGAAAAGAAAAACAAGGAATTTATTCACCACTTCCCATCAGCAGGCAGCTGTTCAGCCAGCTCCAGGAAAACAGGATGCTGTCACATGTAACAGTTGCTTGGGAAGACAAATGCTATTGCTCTGAACTTCCTCCTCTTCCTTCTTCCACCAGCTTTATATGCTGAGCATGACATCATATGGTACGGAATATCCCTTTGTCAGTTCGGATCAGCTGTCCCAGTTGTGTCCCCTCCCATCTTGTTGTGCACTCCCAGCCTACTCACTGGTGGGTGGTGTGACAAACAAGAGAGCATCCTGACACCATGTAAGCACTGCTCAGCAACAGTTAAAATGCTGGCATTCTTTCAACACTGTGTTGCTCAGAAATAAAAACCATAGCACCCTATGAGCCACTATGAAGAAAATTACCTCCATCCCAGCCAAAATCAGTACAATCTCTATTCCTTATTCCATACAATTTGCATCATGCTCAGGTACCACACTATCCTATACATCCTCATTAGCTCCCCCTTCATCTATGGATCACTCCTGTAAAATGTTCACAAAATGGCTAGAAAATTTCTATTGAGTTCATTTAGCCCAATACTTGGTCTCTGTCTCTTATGGTGGTTGATCAGAACAGGAGAGGCAATGTGCTGTATGGAGCTTTGGGCAGCAAACCCAGCTCAGGTCAGGTCATTGTTGCACTTGCACTCTTTCTCATCAGGCTCATTCTCCACTGGTGGTTGGCGCTATAGTACTTCCTATAACATGCCATTCAAATAGTGAGTTACAACAGTTTCAAGGTATGTCCATTAGTATCACCATCCCTTGTGACTTTGGACCAGGCCATAGAGTTTATCACTGCAAAGAACTCCTTCACTTGCCCCTTGCATGCCTGCAGCAGGGAGTTCCTGCTATAGCAGTTCCTATAGCATACAACTCAAGTCATGGGCTACAACAATTTTGAGGTATGTCCATTACATACAGTCACAGTTTCATTAAGTTTTCACCACAGTGGAGGTAGAGCATGTATTCCCAGAGACTGTAAACTCTGACAGGTATATTGAATTAAATGGAGAAAAACTGAAGTGCAATTTCCAGAGTCTCCATAAAATTGAAATCCCCTTGTCCAACCAAACTATCAATGATATACATAATAGGACAAGAAATATATTCCATGTGGAAAGCATGGTGCCTCACAGAATCATACTGTAAGCAGAAGTAACAGGCATTGCTACAGAACATCTACCAGTCAACTGTTTAAGCCCTTTATTTTTTTCAAACTTAAAATAAGTATTTTTGTTAAACATTTTTGTAGCATTTCTGAATACCTTGTTTCAAAAAACTTCTGTCCTAATTTTTTTCATCAGTATATTACATAATTGTTTATTTAATAGATTGGAGATTTTGGAAGCAGATTACATTTTTCCAGATGTTAGCCAATTCAGTAAAGCAGATCAAAAATGTGAAGTCAGCACAGCTCTGTACATGAATAGTGCCAGTGATTGTGACTTTATGTTGTCTGTTCGTTCACAGAAGTATTATGCTGAAGAGATAAAAAATTTCATTACATTTAAAATTTCTTTTAAATTTTACTCACAGGTATTTGCTAGTTTTGGTTTTGGTTTTTTTTGTTGTTGTTTTTTTCTTTCACTGGCTATGTGAATTTTGCTGATGTCAAGCTATGTGGTGCAGTCAACACACTGGAGGGAAGGGATGCCATCCAGAGGAACCTTGCCACGCTTGAGAGCTTGGCCCGTGTGAACTGCATGAAGTTCAACAAGGCCAAGTGCAAGGTCCTACGCGTGGGTCGGCACAATCCCAAGCACAACTACAAGCTGGGCAGAGAATGGATTGAGAGCAGACCTGAGAAGAAGGACGTGAGGGTGGTGGTTGGTGAAAAGCTTGACATGAGCTGGCAGTGTGTGCTGGCAACCCAGAAAGCCAACCGTGTCCTGTGCTGCATCAGAAATAGTGTGGCCAGCAAGTTGAGGGAGGTGATTCTGTCCCTTTACTCTGCTCTTGTGAGACTCCACCTGGAGTACTACATTCAGCTCTGGGGTCTCCAATTACCCTGGTTTTGCTGGGATAGAATCATAGAACTAATTTTCTGCACAGAAAAGGTCTAGTTTAGAGCAGACTGCAGCACTTAATTCTGTGAGAACAAAGTTGATAAGACATTTTGTTCTAGTTGATGGCCAGCTACAGAACGCAGGTTTCCATAGTGATCAAGGTTTTTAGCAGTTTTGGGACAAACAGGTGCAAAAGCTAGGAGGGGCGAGAGCCAGGGCATCTGCACCAAGCTGGCCAACAGAGGTATTCCGTACCATAAACGTCACGCTCCCTAGAAGAATTAGGAGATTCCCTGGAACAACTGTCTCTCTGTGATGGCTGTTGCCCCTGGAGGGTCTCGCCTGACATCCCGTTCCTGAGCCCCACTCTGTGCTCCCGAGCCCTGCCCTGCCGGATGCGGTGACTGTCACATTCTCACTGGAGCCGCGCTGCTCGCTGCGTGCGGCATCGGCACTCACTGCTGAGAGGGTGCAGCTCGCCAGCCCTGTATCGGCTGAGTATAACCTGCTGTATTGTATACTAGTGTTGGTGTTGATATTAAGGTTTTTACTCTTTTATTAAATATGTTTCAATTTCAATCCACGCGTTTCCCAATTTCCCCTCCTCATGTGAGGGGGGGCATCAGGAAACAAAACAACTGTCTAAACCACGACACCAGTACAGGAAAGACACGGGGCTGCTGGATCGAGTCCAGGGGAGGACCACAAAGATTATCAGAGGCATGGAGCATCTTTCCTATGAGGATAGACTGAGGGAGTTGAACTTGTTCAGCTTGGAGAAGAGAAGGGTCCAGGGAGACCTAATTGTTGCCTTCTAGTAGCTAAAGAGGACCTACAAGAAAGCTGGAGAGGGACNNGAAATTCTTTACTGTGTGCGTGGTGAGGCACTGGAACAGGCTGCCCAGAGAAGCTGTGGAGGCCCCATCCCTGGCAGTGTTAAAAGCCAGGCTGGATGGGGCTTTGGGCACCCTGGTCTACTGTAGGCTGTCCCTGCCCCTGGCAGGGGGGTTGGAACTAGATGATCTTTGAGGTCCCTTCCAACCCTAACTATTCTGTGATTCACGATTCTATGATTCTACATAAGAACAACTGGTTAAGATTAATATACGACAAAAATATTTACATCTCTTGGCATTTCATTTTGAATTCAGAAACCACGGATTCACATGTTCACAGGTTGGTAGGGGTTGGAAGGGACATCTAGAGATCATCTAGTCCAGCTCCAGAGGAGACTCCACAACCTCTCTGGGCATCCTGTTCCAGTNACAGAGAAGAGTCTAACCCCTTCCTCTAAACATCCACCCTTTAGGTACTTATAAGCTTTGATCAGATCCCCTCTCAGTCTTCTCTAGGCTAAACAGATCCAGCTCTCTCAGCGTTTCCTCATACGAGACATGTTCCAGCCACCTAATCATCTTGGCAGCTCTCCACTGGTCTCTCTTCATTAGTTCTCTGTCTTTCTCCAACTGGGGAGTCCAGAACTGGACACAATATTCCAGATGTGGCCTCACCAGGGCAGAGTAGAGGGAGAGGATAACTTCCCTCGACCTGCTGGCCACACTCTTCTTGATACCATTGGTCTTCTTGACCACAAGGGCACACTGCTGGCTCATGGAGACTGAGTGGGATATTGCATACCATAGGATGTCATGCTCAGCAATAAAAGCTGGAGGAAGAAGGAAGAGGAGGACATTTGGAGCGATGATGTTTATCACCAAATTATCTGTGTGAGGGGAAAAAAAGTTGAGGCAACCTTAGAAACTCTGGGTGGAATGTTTCACTGCACATAAATTATCAGGACAGGAATTATAATCAAATTGCCTTTGAATCTGAGAATTCAGAATGTCAGTCAGAAAATCATTCTTCAATTCAGAGGAGTTAAATTTACATTTTTAGACAAGATCTGAGTACATGATAAACATTTTTTAGCAGTATAAATTTCAACATATTCAAATGACCATGGAAGAGAGCAGATTCATATTTACATGACAGAAAGATCGTGTAACAAACAAACAGAAAGATCGTTTGCCACTTTTGTCTCAGTGACCCAGATTAGTGACATCTGAGATTATGTAGACTTGCAAAAAATAAATGTCTTAACTGAAAATTCAAAGAAATTAAAGCAAATCAGTAGGATTGCAGTTATAAAATTCTGTAATTTCTCACTTTACTAATATTTCTCTGGAAATAGGCACATATTCTAAACTAAGAAGTGCAAGATCACAAATGTATTAATTTTGTACCATTCTCTTTAGATCCACTCAGATGTTTATATTTTTTCAAAATAAGCCTGGAAGTGAAAAGTGAATAGCAAACCATGTCTTAAATTATACAAAACCAGAATAATTCTTTTGCTTTAACTTACTTTTTAATACCACTCTGAATACAAATGCACTGTAATACTGGACTGCCATCTCTCACCCCCTTCCACCTGCCCACAACATCATGCATGTTTACGTATCATTTTGCAATACTGTATTATAGAGCACAATGTATGTTGGGTTTCATTCATTTCAAATTAGTCTGGTGGCAATAGGGCTGCTGCAATGAATTTATGCAACGTATTTATAAAGTATCAGTTATCTTGTTTAATGAATGTTTAATGAGTATATAAAGTAGAAAGTTTCAGTGGAACAGTTTCAAACATAGTCCCATATTAGAGCTTTAAGAGGATAATTTTCTAGTATCAAAAAATACATTATTTTTTTTCTGGTATTCAGGTTATTTCACTTTCTCTGTAAGGAAATTTTGTAAAATGACCACCAAAGAGGCCTACTAAGGTTTTACCCTCTAGTTAGATGAATCAATGAAAAAGAGCTATAATATAGGTAAGAGGCTACATTATTTTTTTCCATGATGTTTCCACATGCCAGAAAAGTCATGAATTCCTACCATCCTAGTTGTTGCTTTCTGTGTTCTTGGAGCT
This sequence comes from Psophia crepitans, assembly GCA_013399095.1. Taxonomy (NCBI): domain Eukaryota; kingdom Metazoa; phylum Chordata; class Aves; order Gruiformes; family Psophiidae; genus Psophia; species Psophia crepitans. The sequence goes on from VWZZ01008046.1 coordinate 120,551, forward strand.
GCAGCGGGGAACTTCAACTACTGGTCCTGGAGTCCGAGGACAAACACCTCACCCCTGAGGACTCTCACCTCGGGGCCAAGTGATCATGACATCAATATGACGGATGAGCAAAATGGCATTTATTAAACTGCGTCACAGGTTTATATACTCCCTTTATGGGGTGTGGCCACTGTGGGGCTCTGTGCAAGCCATAGGGGTGTGTCTAAGCTCACTGTACAACGCGAGATCTTCCGAATGGGATTCCCTACACTAGTCGTCAACTGTTTTCCTTAGGACCATGCTGCTGTGTCATCTGAAAGGCAGAGAGCTGCTTCTATACAGAAAGTGAGGAGAAAGTATGAAATTGTTAAGACTTGATTAAGCTAGTGATGGAAGAATGGAAGTTCTCTCAGTATGGGGGGATAAGCTGATGGGATGACACCTCCATGAATAACCACCTTTGTTTAAACATTATGTATATCCAATAAGGTGGAAAATGGTGCTGAGAAGTATTATCATTAGGTCGGTTTTATCAAGCACTGGAACAGGCTGCCCAGGGTACTGGTTGAGCCACCATCCCTGAAGGTATTTAAAAGTGATGGTTAGGGATATGTTTTAGTGGTGGACATGGCCATAGGTTTGCCGTTTGAGTCAGAGATCTTAGGGTCTTTTCCAACTGAAATGATTCTATGCATCTATGATTCTGATTCTATGATTCTATCATCATCTTGGCATTCAGTTGCCTAGACACACGCATTTAGTGGAACTTTGAGCATTTAGAAATATCTGATGCTCCAAAAGGGTGTTTCAATTGGCTTGGGCATCTATGTATAAGCATCTGAATCCTTTTCTAAATGTCAATAACATTAAGTAAGTTCTCAGGTGAAAGACTCTATTCAACATTATGACACAAACTGCAGGAGATGAGCACCATCTTCAGATGCCCTAAAGGACGGGCACAATAACTTAAAATGACCTAGATAAGCTGGAGAGCTGGGCGGGGAGGAACCTGATGAAATTCAGTAAGGGCAAGTGTAGAGTCTTGCATCTGGGAAAGAAGAATCCCATGTGCCGGTATAGGTTGGGGATTGAGCTGCTGGAGAGCAGTGTAGGGGAAAGGAACCTGGGGGTCCTTGTGGATGGAGGGTTGACCATGAGCCAGCAGTGTGCCCTGGTGGGCAGGAAGGCCAATGGCATCCTGGGGTGTATTAGAAGGGCTGTGGTCAGTAGGTCGAGGGAGGTGCTCCTCCCCCTCTATTCTGCCTTGGCGAGGCCGCATATGGAGTATTGCGTCCAGTTCTGGGATTCAGTTCAGTTATCTACATGTACGTGTTTAGTGACAACAGGTATCAATGATATGTAATTGTCTTGAAAATACTACAATAAATACATCAACTGGGCTCAGTGTAGCTTCTCAAATGGCAGAGATAGCTGACCATTGAACAAAATATTTCTCACACTTACAGATGTTAAATATACAATTTATAACAAAGGGTTTATTTTGATGTTCTGCAATAGACCATGATTACTTACTATCTTTGACAGAAGGAAACTTAGTGTCCCTGGGGGAAATAAAAAGATAATGCACTAAATCTGAATGAAAAGAGAAAAAATAGTAAATATTCAAAAATAAACACTTAAAAGTTGTAGTATGCTTAAAAATCCTTATATCCTGAGCAGTGTGAATTGAATTAGGTGTGTGGGGGAATCATCTGGGTTTGTTGAACTATTCTATAACTATTACTGTAGATTTTCTGGCACCCTAGTGGGAAGCAACAGGTAGCAGATATTTCTCTTTTGGGAGCCGGTAATCGTCCCAGACCTGAAGACTTTTGCATTAACTGAAGAAAGCTCAAATCTGGCTACTATTTCCCACAAAATATTTTTCTCAGTAAAAAACATAAAAAAACCCCACCAAAACCACTGAAACTAACAGACGAGAAAAACAATGATCTCTATACATATCTCCCTTACTATTCACTTAAAATATAAATATATCCTAGGAGGCCACAAAATCATGCTGCTTATTCATCCAGTTCTATCTCCTGCATGGAATTTCCACTGTTTCCCCTATACAAAAGTAAAGGGAGACTTACGATAATAAAACGTTTATTTTTAATAATGCTAAACAAAATTTATCCACATCCCCTTGAGAGCTACATCTCCAACTGGTTGAAGCAGAAAAGTCACATTAGAATATATTAAGTTTGACTTTTAAGAATGTGAGTACTTCTACATTCACTTGCAGCTGGGTAATTGATTGTTCTGCTGTGTTAAGAGTAGACACGATTCTTATTTTTACACTTGATCTCAAGCTTAGTATTGGGCTCGCTTAAAGCTAACTTCAGAGAACACAAAATAGCTTTTAATTAGACAGATCCTATGATGCTTCCAAGTATATATGGCTTCCATAGCACCTTAATTAGTTTCCTTATCTACGATTAGTGCGTGAACCTACCAAACAAATCAGGTCTGACCTAGAAGTGGGTCAGTAGGACTCACTTAAGTCTATGCCATAAAAGAAGATTTGGGATACTGTTAGGACTGAATTAAGAGAAATTGCATGAAATTTAATAGCGCAGACCAGAAGATCATCAATATAGGAAATATTAGGAAAAAAGACTTGTTGTGAGCTGGGAGACTGTCAGCTAGAAATGAGAGAGAGAGAGAAAGATCTACTTATGTGGACTGCCACAAGTCCATGGGGCCGGATGGGATCCACCTGAGAGTGCTGAGGGAGCTGGCGGATGTGATTGCCGAGCCGCTCTCCATCTCTCTCAGTGGTCATGGTCAACCGGAGAAGTCCCAGATGACTGGAGGCTTGCTAATGTGACATCCATCCATAAGAAAGTTCATAAGGAGAACCTGGGGAACTACAGGCCTGTTAGCCTGACCTCAGTGCCAGGGAAGGTCATGAAACAAGTCATCTTGAGGACAATCACATGCCATGTCCGTGACAACCTGGGGATCAGGCCCAGCCAGCATGGGTTTGTGAAAGGCAAGT
>VWZZ01008046.1:130284-150401 GCA_013399095.1 Psophia crepitans
TCTCGTCTCGTCTCCTTCCCTCCCCTCTCCTCTCCTCTCCTCTTCTTTATGAAAGCTATGCTAATTAACTCTATGAACTGCTGTCTAGTAGTCTTACTATTCATGATGAAGAAAGAAAAAGAGTGATCAGCTGACCTGATCAGCAACAACATCACATGGACTTCTGTTCATCAGGTCCATGCCCTGGTATCAGGAAAACCTTTGTAGGTCAGTTTAGAAAATTTTGAACTCATGGCTGCAAATGTTGGGTGCTGAGATTCTAGAACAAAATACTATTATACGTGATTCTAAAATTGTTATTCCTCAGAGAAAATCTTGTATTATTCACTGTCTTTCAGCATTTAAATCTCACAAACAGCTTAATGCCTTACATGGCACTATAGTAGCTAAGGTTTGCATTGCAGCCAACAATTGAAGCTATTTCCACATGAACTATAGGGTTCTTTTATCTCTACATTTTCTAACTCTCTCTTTTGAGGTGTTCAGATAATTAGAATAACAAAATAAAAAAAAAACAAACTAGCATGTATCACCATGTCCATTATGCAAGTCTCAGCTTCTGGGGAGCAGAGAATGAAATCTCTTCTGTTGTGCTAGTTCTCACAGCTTTCATAACAAGATAATGAGATCTAAAATCCTTAAAGGGGCAAAATACAAGGTCATTAGCTCTAGACATGAGTCCCACAACCTAACTTCCCAAAATATAGAGTGAAGGCACACTAGGTAGAAATGAAGGAAGGTCAGTACCAGCATATCTCAAAATAAGGTAAAAGGGAAGTTACCATTGACTGACAGATAATAGTAATCCTATTCAAAGCAATTACCTAAATTGACTCAGTGATTAGCAGTGGTGGAGTACTCTTGTCTGTTAACTAACACTACATCAGTTTAATAAATGAAAATCATAAAACATCAGTGTGGAGGTGAGCTTGTTCTGGCCACTACTGACAGATCTTTCTGATCTCCAAATAGAAAAAAATGAAATAAATTTAAAAAAAAAAAGAAAAGAAAAGAAAATTTATTGCAGCATTGTAAAAGCAGGATAGAATGAGAAATATATTCCTTTTAGATGCAAGACTTGTGTCTGTATTTCGACTGCATTAGCAACAAGTGTGAGGTGTGTGCTAATTTCCCAACCAACACCATTTAAAATGAGATAAAGGGTTCTGCTGTACTTAATAGCTACATCCAAATGCCCCCTTGTGCACTAAGAAAAGAAATTTTGAAAAAAAAAAGCTATCATTGAATGCAAAACCAACAGAGAACTTTATAATAGAATAGAATACAATAGAATAGAATCATTAAGGTTGGAAGTGACCTCAAGGATCATCTAGTCCAACCATCCCCCCACCACCTGTTACCCACTAAACCACATCCCTAAGTACCACATCTAACCTTTCCTTAAACACCCTCAGGGATGGTGACTCCACCACCTCCCTGGGCAACCTGTTCCAGTGCCCGACCACCCTTTCAGAGAAGAATTTTCTCCTCATCTCCAACCTGAACCTTCCCTGGCGCAACTTGCAGCCATTTCCCCTTGTCTTGACACTAGTTATCTGCGAGAAGAGGCCAACCCCCAGCTCGCCACAACTTCCTTTCAGGTAGTTGTAGAGGGCAAAGAATGAATACAGTATGTGGAAGGTTTATATGCTTATTTTGTTGGTACTAACAGAAACTACCTGTGCTAATATCCTCTGTATGGAAAAATGAATAGACCTCCTGTGAGCGTTTGTTGTTTTAAAAGGTTTGACATCTTACTAAGAAAAAGTAATTACTTCTCCTGTTCCATATAGCTTGGCTGATCTCTTGGTCTGGGATAAATGCCACAAGTTTTTTTGTTTATACCTTTCCATACAAACTAGAGGAATTTAATTTGTAGAGGCTGTTTCTACAGTATCTGACCTCAAAATCAGGCAAGGAATGAAGCAAGCTTTAAATACATGAATATTTCCATTGTACTTACAACACTTTGTGAGAATAAATGCTTAAAATATACTACGCTGCAATCAAATAACTGTAGAAAATAAATGCCTTCAAGCTAAAGACATACATGGAAAAATACAGGTTCATTATTATATGCTGCAGCTATCAGCATTCATTTTTTGCAATAAATGCATAGATTTTTGAGAGAGGATGGTATTCTTAGACTATCTACTCTAATATTTTTCCTATTCCAGGCTGCTTCATTCTCCATATTGACTTCTTTGGGCAAGACCTCTGGCCTGGTTTGACATGAAGATAGTATGAACACAGTAAGACACTTGTCACTATCCTCTGAAAAGTTTGCCCTCACTTTTGCATTTGATTTTCAGTGTGAATAAGGCCCGCTTTACTATCCACCTACTGCTCCTTGGTGTTCCTTTCTCTGTGTAATTCAGGATCCAGTCAGTACTTTAATTTCTTTCTGTGAAGACACTGATTCACTGTAACCCAGTCACCTTCCAGTCTCATTTCCACTAAGATAAACGTATCATAGAATCATTAAGGTTGGAAGAGACCTCAAGGATCAACTAGTCAAGAAGAAGACTAGTCAACTAGTCAACTAGTCAAGAAGAGACCTCAAGGATCAGCCAAGAATCATGCTAATTGTCCCCTTTTGCAGTTCTTATATGCTATTGCTTATGTTTTATTATGGCCTGACATACTATCATGACCCTTCCTTACAAGTTAAAGTTTCTCAATCTGTGAGTATGGTCTACATTTCTTATTCACAGATGTAGGATCCAAAATTTGGTTATTAAATTATTTTTGTTTGAACTGCCTCAGTGCTCCAAGACTCATATCTTCTCATCATTTATCATTCATTCAGTCTTTTCATCTGCACATTTTACTTGCAGTGATTTTATGTTTACTTCTGGTTCACTGATTAAACATTGAGCAGTGTTGGAAGTTACCATACCTATGGGATGTCAGTAGAAATTTAAATTAGAAGATATATTTCAACTATCATCAGCATTCTCAGATGTCATCTGGTTTATATTCTATTTAATGTTTACATTACTGATTTCAAATACTGCTAATCTTTATTCCAAATAATATACAGTACTTTGTCATAAATACCTTAAAGGAAGCTGTAAAGGGAATCAAGTTTGTTTAACAAGACCCATTTTCTGCAAAACTGTGGTGATTGATTGGAATTAGCTGTCATTTAATCCTTAAATTCTTTACTAATCAAATCTCCTAACACTTTTTTTTCATTATTTTGTCTGAGACTCAAAACAGACTACATGGCCTTGAGTTACCTGGTTCTCCTGCTAGCTTTTCTTTGACACTGTGAAACAGCACTACTTTCTCAAGGCCTGGATTATTTTTTTTCTCTTTTTTCTTTTTTTTTCCTGGAAAAAGAAGAATAAAAATAATTGTCTCATCCAGCTGCTACATTTCTCTTTTATGTAAATTGTCCAGATCATACAACTGTTTATCTCAACTACAGTGTTGATCTCTACTGTATATGGTACAGCATTCTCCTTGCTGTCTAGTATTTACTTACTAGTGACCTGCAGTCTACTTCAGTAATTCCTGTGTGCTAGGAGAATTATAACGCTGATTTGCAAAACACAACCCAAAAGACCCAAAAACTTTATAAACATTGTGTCAACTCTTCTCAGTAATAGATCTAGTTCAGTAATCAATAGGATTTTTATTATACTTATTATGATTTCATAAAAAATGTGTCATATGTTATAGATTTATACATATATATATGTATGAGAAAATACAATGAGCCATTCCCCAAACAGCCAAATTTTCCTGTTTTTTAAAATTTCCCCCACTACTTTATTTGAGACAATAATTTCTGTATTACATTTAGAATATGTCCTCTTTTTCTTTATTATAATTGCACTTAGCTTGTGATTACTGATTTCTGGACAACATATAGTTTAATTTATTTGTAGTAGAAGATATTAAACTAATTTCGCTCAATCATTAGGTTCAATACCATGTGTGTTAAAAAAACTTATCTGCTATATATACTTTAGAAACATCAGTATCTGAGCAGGACCTTCAAGGCATATCTCTCAAACCAAAATTCCCAATAACAGCCTAATTCTTCCTTCTAAGCATTGTAGATGAATCTCATTCTGCAAGATGTAACTGACTGGCTAGTAAGAAACCCACCGTTAGTGGACTTCATAATCAATATGTTGACCAGAACCCTGTGGAACTCTCAGTTTTTGGCTATGTCAAGCTGTTTGTCAGAGTGTTGGTTGGCTAAATTGGCATGTCTTTTGTTGAAGATTTCATTCTGTGATAGTTTCACATCCTTTTTTTTTTTCTTTTCTTCTCCCCCCCAAAAATACTACAATTCCACAATATATTTGCATGCGTCATGCCAGAAAATTTTGACAGAAAGTATTTGAGTTTTTTTACTTATCAGTTCTAGTTGTGACTAGCATTATCAAAGCTCTTTCAATTGTGAGTCTTCAGTTCATTCTAGCTCTTACTCAGAATTACAATCATATCTGTAGTATTTAAGTATTAATGCCATGTCCACATGCATTTTTAAAAATTCATCCACTGTAAATGGAAAGTGAAATACTTCCAAGTATATCATGTGGAGTTTTCTCTCTTTCAGATCCTTTGCAAGGTCTCTGCTGCCCTCTCTAATCTTTGGTTCTGCTTTACTGTGTGGTGGTTATAATTGCGTAAATGCTTAGTGAAGGTATTGGAAAGCCCTACTCAGACTTCAGCATGGAAACTCTTCTTGACCTAGTGTAATAATGTGAGCTAAAGACAATTAACCTGAATCTGAATTGACTGGTCAAAGGGGCAACTGTAGGGAGCAAAGAAGTGTTATTTGTTGAACTCAGGACTAAAAAATGAAATTTAGATATTTTGATCAGCTACTCTGATGCACTTTCACTTTAGTTTCAAATGTAAGGGATTTTTAAGCATCCATAAAATCTTGATCAGTCCTACAGATGCCAGAACTTCACCCAACTAAACAGATTTGAAACTAATATGCTTGCTAGTTTGGGTTTGTTAAATACAACACAAATTTTATATAATCCTTTTTAGTGAATGCCTAGAAAGAGCACTTGAATCCCTTGGGTATTTTCTCATGTAGTGAAAATTACTTGAGAGCTGATTTAATAAAAACAGTCTCTAATAAAGACAAAAACTATCCTCTTTTCCTTAATACTTTCAAATGTATCTGCTTTCAGTCCTTTCTTTGTTTACATTCAGAAACACAAAACTAGCAATTACTGATATGCTTAATGAATGAGAAACCACAAGGAAAGGCATCTTTGCATGTTACAGGCATTACATGAGCTATTTTAAACCAGCTGAAGTGTGTAAGAAAAGAAAACCTTGCACTGTTCAAATACGTAGAATTAGAGAACTCCTTTGGTCTGCACTGTGCAATTCTCACAGAACTGAGATTTACACATATTTATTGCAAAAAGATAAATGAAAAATCCTGACTTTAATGAAGCAGTAGTAAAGCTGCTATTAATTTTAGCCTGATCCCTGTGTAAGGATACATCTGCACAAGCAAATGAAGCAGAGTAGGAATCGTTCCTTGACTCTGTGTTTAACTGATATAGCTCTGCTCATGTTTATAGCCTAAACATGCTTCTTCACCATATCAAATGCTGACACATCAAAAATACTTATTGAGAACAATTCATAGCTAGTGCTGTGTGGTTTCTGTTGAGGAAAAGCTTGGCATAGGTTAAAGCAGTGACAAAAAGCACGTTAAAAATTCAGCTGTATGCCAGTGTGAGCCAATGCTCAAGCTGTGCTTTATTTTAGGAGGATAAGCCTATGTGCCTTTATTGTTTCACTGGCAGGTAAGTCAAATTCAAGCATGAGAATTCACGAATTTCGTTCAAAGATTATGTTGTTTCAAAGGTTATACTGTTTCATGAGCCATAAGAAAACTTATGAAGCACCAAAATGATCCTGGACTTGCAACTAATTTTGACCAGAAAAGAATCTCATAGAACAGATTTAAACAATGTGTCATCTATATCTGATCTGGTTATCTTTCATAAAAATACAAAGAAATAAGCACACTTACAGTGGAGTTTTTCTGGTTCATTTTAGATATATATATATATTAGGATGAGATCTACTTTAGGAAGTATCTATTTCTTTACGACGTAAACAGGAACATCACATGACTATCTAAAACATAGACATTTACATTTTTTCAGGTGAATTCCACTCAAAGTTACTTGATTTTAAGCGTTTTCCTCTAGTATGAGTCTCATTTCAGGATAAATGATACTGCGGATAGTCAACAATGTTATTGTTCTCCTATGTCATTTGTACCAGATCATTTATCAATGTATAAAGAATAAAACTGTCCTTCAGTGTAAAAGCATGGTTTAAACAGAGGATTAATATCATGTTCTGAGACAGAGTCAGTGATCTAGAGCAATTCCCTCACGAAAATCTTGGAGTTTCCTTATCAACTTGTCTTAACATACAAAACTAAAGGAAAGCGTTATTAATACTTCCTTTATCAACCAGTCATGTGCTAATTGGGCATAAAATTAATTTCAAGGGGAACAATGTCTAATACAGCTTTTGTAGAATAAGTGCAACATAACCTCCCATTTTAGCATAACAAGTTATTGATCATATTTTATTGGATAGAAATGCATTATACTTCTTATTCTTTAGCAATATTTGTAAACTAGAATGTTTGTGGACTTCTGCCTTGTGTGAGCAGCTGTCAAAGGAACTGAATTTTCATCTCATGTTTTCAAGGAATTAATGCTATCTTCAAGCAGGAATCCAAAAGGATGCCAACAATAAATGTTTGTATAGGTGAAAAAACACAATCGGCGTTTGGTTTCCTTTGCAGCATATTGGAGCTGGGTTTTTTTCACCTCTGATTTTGAAATCAGGATGAGAAGAAAGGGTGTATCTCAGACATTTATGCATCTGTATAAAATTTGCTGTATAATTTTCTGGTAGGCATTATAGAAATACAGATCTCTGAGAAAGGTTTAAATGAAGAGAGACAAGTAGAGATTAAAGGCTGGCATAAGAATTGTATTCAGTATGGAAAGGGTGACATCAATGTAAAAAGGTAGATATTGGGGGATAATGGATTACAAGTGGAGAATATTGGTGGACTAGACAGTCATAATAATAAAAAAAAATGTAGGAAACGGTATGCGATAATTGGAGATGTGCAGAACCGGGGAGAAAGGTGAGAAGATTATTGTGGCTGTTACGTTAACAGGTGTCTTGAGCTGTGGTGTTGAAGCAGATGATCTCAAGAGCTCCCCTGAAACCTGAATGATTCTTTGTTTCTGTGTTTCTGTCTTCATTTTTTTCTTGGTAGGTCTAATCACAGTAAAGATTTAGAAAAAAAAATATACATATAATTGTATAGTTATGAAATTATTCTTAAACTAAAGAAAATTTTTTATCATGAACTCTTTTTACCTAATTAGATGTCTACTTCTAAATGAAATATTTTCAAACACACAGGCTGCAAGCCTGAGTGCTAATAGCAGCTAATATGTTCCCTTGGTATGCTGTAAAATTATGAGAAAGGCCTACTTAGAGGAAGAATCTTTTCTGTTCCATCCTGCAAGATATAGCAAAAGCTGACGATAACTGCTGTTGCTGCAGGTCAGTGCCTATAGGTTTTGGACAAGCCTTTTGACATGAACTCTTTCATCAATGATCTGAGTACTTTTGCCCTATTGCGGCACCATATTTTTGAATCCAGGATCTAAAGCACAGAGGTAATACGTTATCTCTGGTCTGTATCTACTTGACATTCCAAATGAAGATTTTATTTTAAAGTATATTTCTATCATGATACCCTGTATAACCTTGTATTCAATGAAGAAAATGCAAATTTAACAAATGGATTTTGGCAGTGCTTGTAGACATATGATTCAAGTATATTAAATTACTTGTGGTAATTTGAGAACTTTGGATATTGTAATACAGTATATGAATATGATTAGTTTAACCCGGAGAACCCCATTAATAATACACAGTAAGTGCTTCTCCTGATTTTATTACTTCATGGCATGTTTGAGGGTTTTGTTAATGTTGCTCTAATTGTCATTTTGAATATGGTTAAGCTTTCTCAATGTTCTAAACTAAATATAAAAAGGAATTTTTATAATCCTATGAAATAACAAATCTGAAAGATACACGTGTTTTGGTAATTCTATTATGCATCTGTCAAAGTTCATGAGTAAGTCTGGACATTAAAACCTAACTAAATATTTCAAAACGTCTACAGAGATTATTTTAGATATCTTCAGATTCATTGCACAGAAGTAAGCTTCTTTGAACTGTCTTACCAAGCAGTCCTCCTGTGACAAACGATATTTGAAAAATCCGTCCTTCTGTGCCAAATTAATCAAGTTAAAAATGTGCTGTTTAAGAAGCTTGAAACTTAGTGACATATGCTGTGACTTCTAAATATTGTGACTTTCCGCGGGGTCATGAATCAAATATTCTAGCACAAAAAGTGATGACAAGACTGTATAGAGGAACTTCAGGAATTTGCTGTAGTAATTTGAGAAAAATCAGTTCTGTTGTTTCAAGCAGAGTTTGACATTTCAGAAGAAGTTCTTTTTTTTTGTTCTTTGAACCGTATTCAGTGGAAATCTCCAGTTAGATTTGAAGACAAGAAGTAACCACTATAGCAATGTATCCTGTATCCAGGCAAAATTCAGGCTGCAATATTTTGACAAGTATTGCCTGCAGTTGATGGAATTCTTTTCCCTCATACACATGTGAGTAACACCAAAACTTGTGCTTATACCTGACCTGGCTAGGTTTGCAATGATGTTTATTTTTTAAATCATATTATGAGGTAAAATATGCTTAAGTTGAATCAGAGTAAATTAATACAATAAAAATATTGTCTTTTTGCTTTAAAATGGTAAATACCTTTCAAAAAGAGATTGAAGGATGGAACCGGTATACCATGCAAGTAATTATATTTGGTAGAATATTTACATAACATTGACTCTAGTAGACTGGACAGTCTGTGACTGTGGGTGACCCTTCATGATGAAGGAAATATTATGAACTCACAACAGAGGGCCAAGCATGATCAAAAACATCACATGATCATGCAAATGGGAAACTGGAAGGAAAAGGCAAGGAACAAGTCTGAACAAATGTAAATGAATGGGTCTGGACAAAAGAGAAATCATGTAAGGCATATCCTCAAGCAAGAAAGTGAAGAATTCTTCAAGATTTTTTTTTCCCCCACACAGACAGGCCAACTCTTTCAGTCAACAGAAGGAAGACATGAGGAATAAAAGAAGGTTATCAAGCACCAGGTTGCCAGTAGGAATATTTCAAGATTCATCTCACTGGGTACTTAATAGTGCTTAGATCATAGAATCACAGAATTGTTAGGTTGAAAAGGACTTTCAAATAGCAACTAGTCTAAACCCTCTGCTTAAACCAGGGTCAGCTAGAGTATGTTGCCCAGGACCAAGACTAGTCAGATTTTGATTTCTTTCAGAAATGGACATTCCATAGCTTCCTTGGGCAACGTGTTCCAGTGGTTTATGGCCACCACAGTGAAACTGTGTTTTCATAGAATCATAGAATAGTCTGGGTTGGAAGGGACCTCAAAGGTCATCTAGTTCGAACCCCCATGCCATGAGCAGGAACACCCTCCACTAGACCAGATGGCCCAAAGCCTCACCCAATCTGGCCTTGAACACTTCCAAGGATGGGGAAGCCACAACTTCTCTGGGAAACCTGTTCCAGTGCCCCACCACCCTCACAGTAAAGAATTTCTTTCTAATATCTAACCTGTCTTTCCTGCAGGCTCCCTTTAGGCACTGGTAGGCTGCAATTAGTTCTGCCTGGAGCCTTCTCTTCTCCAGTCTGAACAAGCCCAACTCCCTCAGCCTGTCCTCATAAGAGAGGGGCTCCAGCCCTCTGATCAACTTTGTGGCCCTCCTCTAGACTCAGTCCAGCAGCTCCATGTCTTTCTGAACGCATCCTTTGTTCAAATGGAATTTCATGCTAATTTGTGCCCAGTGCTGCCTGTCCTGTCACTGTCAACCACTGAAAAGAGTCTAGCTGTATCTTCTTCATCTCTTCCCAACAGATATACATTCAGGTTGATGACATCCCCCTTGAGCCATCTTTTCAACAGTTCTTTAATCTTCTCTTCATATAAGCAGTGCTTCAGTCCCATAATTTTTATTGTAGCTCTTCAATGGTCTTGCTCCAATAGATCGATATCTTTCTTATATTGGGAAGCTCAGAATTGGACCCAGCAATACAAACATGGCCTCACCAGTGTGGAGTAGAGGGGAAGGATCACCTCCCTTGACCTGCTGGATATGCTCTTCCTGATGCAGCTTAGGACACTGGGGGCCTTAATTGCCACAATGTTGCATTGTTTTTTTCATGGCCACCTTGTTACAATGCTACAGGTCTTAACAGGTCTTTAGTGAGAGATAAAGATTCTCTAATGTAATGCTTGAAGTCCTGAATGGTTGCCCGAGTCACAATTTTGTAAATTCTTCAGTTTGACCTTAAAATAGATGACAGCCTTATAAAAGGCTGAAACATCTGTGATTTGTCTTATCTAGCGTGGACCAAGAAGATTCTTCCATAATAAGTATGACCTATTAAGAACTTGCCAGGAACAATCTAGGATTTATTTCCCCCCAAATACGTCAAATATTCAGATTTCTGGACACAATGGAAGTATTTGAGATGTGCTCACAAGTGGTTTCTAACTGTGCAACATCTTACAGTGTGGAATTAGAATGAAGTAGCTGAGGAATGAAAACTCTGTCCCACAGAGTTATGGGTGCAGGACTGGATTTACTTGTAGTCTCGGTGCAGCACAGCAAACATTTTCAGTCTCTGGGAGACACAAAACTGCATATGCTGCCAGTACAGTATCTAGGGTGTTTGTAACAAGGACAGCTAACAGCAGAGGAAAGCATCACAAGGTTCTTCACGTGGCAGCTGAGGTGGCCTCTGATATTTTTAACTTGTATAGAGACATGGTCTATATTGCAAAGATCAGACATTGTAGTACTAGTCCCCTGGTATGAGTCTTGGGTTTCAAGTAGCGTTGTCATTTCTGAGTGTGGAATTCAGAAAGCTTGTTATGTGCAAACAACACAAGTAGCATAAGTGTGAGATTGTAGCTGTTACTGCTTTACACACACTAACAATGGAGCTACTCCTGTCCCTGGTTTGTCTTTCAACAGAAAAAGATAAAATAGAATTCTTAGCTTTGCTTTTCTGGCTACATGTCTCAAAATAATTATAATTGGAATAAGTTATATGTACTACATAAAAGAGGATATGAGATTATTTGATCTAATAACAAGTTTTGTTCATAAAATCTATTCCTTTCTTTGCACCATTTAAAGAATCTAAAAATTAATGAGAAAAAAAACCATGAAAAATAAAAACAGCATTAAAGATTACTGACATAGTATTAGGCATAAACTAGAAAAATAACTAACCTGAAGTGCTAAATCTCTGCTTTTTCAGATTTCATTAATTCAGTTAATTGAGGGGAAAAATGAATAGTTTTAACCCAGGTAGAATACTGAAAGACTAAATGTGATTTTCTAAGCACGGAGTTTTGTGGGGACTTTTTTGTTGTTGTTGTGTTGGTTTTGTGGTTTTGGTTTTTTGTTTGGTTTTTTTTTTTCTTTTCATGCTTATAGTAACAAATAGCCAGGGAATGCTTCTAAAAATACTTAAACATTCTTATGACTATGCAACTAAACAACCTGATGCACAAAGGAAAATGTAAGGTGAAAAGTATGTCTTAAGAATTCTAAAGATTATGAGCAAACTAATGTGAAGTAAAGATACAAAGAATGACAAAGACAGACCATCGTCTTCCATCCAGCCTTGTGGAAACAGAGAAGGCAACACCCAGTGGGAAACAAAACAAAACAAAGCAAAACAAACCACGATAGCCTTACAAAGACTTTGTAGATTGTCCATCTACTTCAATATTCTACAGTGATTAGTAATATATTCAGGTAGAAAAGGACAAGAATAGGTGTGAAATGCTACTTTCCTCTTTCAGTTTCCACCAATTTATGTTTCAGGGACTTCCTGAGGCAAAAGCCACGTGTTACATTTAACAGCCCTGAGAAAAGTTTTAGGTTTTTAATTTATCCAGCTGGTTTTTTGAGCTCACATATATGTTGATCATACACAACATTCTCATCAGTTGTCTTTAGTTATATTCTGATCGGATTAAAGAAAAGGGAGATACTAAGTCATTACAGAAGGCAGTGGTATGTCTGTTATATGCAATTACAGAAATATTAAATACAACTTATAGAGTGCACCCTCAGTAAGTTTGCAGATGACATCAAACTGAGAGGCAGTGCCAGTCTGCTTGAGGGTAGGGTGGCTCTCCAGAGAGATCTGGACAGGTTGGATCGATGGGCCGAGGCCAATTGTATGAGATTCAACAAGGCCAAGTGCCGGGTCCTGCATTTTGGCCACAACAACCCTGAGCAGCGCTACAGGCTTGGGGCGGAGTGGCTGGAGAGCTGCCTGGCAGAGAAGGATCTGGGGGTTCTGGTTGACAGCTGGCTGAACATGAGCCAGCAGTGTGCCCAGGTGGCCAAGAAAGCCAAAGGCATTCTGGCCTGCATCAGGAATGGCGTGGCCAGCAGGAGTAGGGAAGTGATAGTCCCCCTGTACTTGGCTCTGGTGAGGCCTCACCTCGAGTACTGTGTCCAGTTTTGGGCCCCTCAATACAAGAAGGACACGGAGCTGCTGGAGCGTGTCCAGAGAAGGGCAACAAAACTGGTGAAGGGACTGGAAAACAACTCTTATGAGGAGCGACTGAGGGAACTGGGGCTGTTTAGTCTGGAGAAGAGGAGGCTGAAGGGGAGACCTGATCGCTCTCTACAACTACTTGAAAGGAGTTTGTTGTGAGGCGGGTGTCGGTCTCTTCTCCCAAGTAGCAAGTGACAGGACGAGAGGGAATGGCCTCAAGTTGTGTCAGGGCAGGTTCAGATTGGATATTAGGAAGAACTTCTTCATGGAAAGAGTAGTGAGGCATTGGAAAAGGCTCCCCAGAGAGGTGGTTGAATCGTTGTCCCTGGAGATCTTAAAAAAACCCATAGATGCGGCGCTCCAGGACATGGTCTAGTAGGCATGGTGATGTTAGGTTGATGGTCGGACTTGATGATCTCAGAGGTCCTTTCCAACCTTAGTGATTCTATGATTCTATGAAATGTGTATGCTTGGTATACCGTCACCGTACTGTCCTTATTTCTCCAATCTGGAGACCATTTCCTAGTTAAGAATGAGTACAGCTTGCAAACAGAACATGGTTGTCATGGATATACAGCTCAGTTACCCTATTATAGATGTACTCTGCTTACCAGCAAAGTCTGATATTAGATAGATAAGTAGGCTTCAATTTAACTGGAAAACTGGACCTCAGGATTCAAATGGTTGTGATTAGTGATATGAAGTCTAACTGGTAACTTTTATCTGCTCACTAGTGGTGTTCCTCAGGGGTTCACAGTGGAACCAAGAAGGTATAACTTTAACAATGGCCTGTATAACAAAACCAAATGCACTATTAGCAAGTTCATAGATGACACTACTTTGGTGAAGGAGGCCGTACTGAAAAGTACAGCTGGAGTATCTTGACAGTCTGGAGAAATGGGCTGACAGGAGCTTTATGAACTTCAATAAAAGCAAATGGAAAGTCCTGCACCTGGGACAGGATAGCCCAACACAAAGGTTGGGGAACAGCTGGACAGAAAACAGCTCCACAGAACAGGACCTGGAAGTTCTAAGAGACTACAGGTTGAACATGAGGCAGAAACTCACTCTTCTAGCAAAGACAGTCAACCAAATCCCTTGATGCATTAGCAAGAGTGTAGCAGGAGGTTCAGGGCAATCTTCCTGCTCCCTGCTGGGGTGGTGGAAAGTGCTCTGACTGCCAGGCCCTGCCCTGCTGTCCTGGGGAGTCCGTATGGTTCCCAGTTCCTCATCCCAGCTCCCAACTCCTCGTGTTGGCTCCCAGCTGTTCTGCACAGCCCCCTGACAAAGCTGACCAAAATACAGCGAAAATAATAAGCACAATTATTCCTGCTCTTCTTGTTGCTCATAAATGCAATTGCAATAACTAAAGAGCATCCCATTTACATCATCTGGAGCTCAGAATTTCATCTGACTATTTTGGCTGAGTTAACAATTCAATTGCTTTTTTCCTCCTTTCTCAATTTTTCCCTTCACAGTTTTTGCCCTGTGTTGTTTACAAGTTAAAATAAAATTGATTAAGCAAGTGTTAAATGGTTCACTGTAATACATTACACTGAAAATCCACAATGCATGAATTTCTAGATGCAAAGCATATTTGTAAAATATGACTAAGACATACACAAGAATGAGCTGCCAAACACAATGAATTATTCAGTAAAAAGTCCAGTAACAAAAAGTTATTTTATTGCCTAAAATGTAATTTGATTACATTAAAAATACCTAAATAATTCCTTTTATCTTCATTGTGCTTTGCCAGCGTCACTTAGTTAAGTCTATGAGATATTTAAGTTTTTCTGTAACTCCTTTTATACAGAAAGTGAAACTGAGACAGAGTCACTTGAAGGGGCAAGTGCCCAGAGACAGTGTGTCAAAACCAGGACTAGAACTCAGAATTCCTGAGTCATGATAATATTTTTCAAACGTGCGAATTAGATTTGTTGTGTGCCGGTCAAGTGCAATGCCCTCAAGTCACTGCTGATGATGATTTCAATATTGAGGGAATAACAGGATGTACAGTTATAGTATATTTGTTCAGAAATCAGCTATTTTCATAGTGTTGCTCATATTACTCCTGAAAATAAGGATCTGAATCTTAATACTTTGTTTGAGGCTTATCAAATGATTTATCTTATGATAAACTTCCATGATGTGTGAGTCAGGCAAATGGGAATCAGACAATTAACAAATTAGGTTGTAATGTTATGATCACCATTTTGTTATTGAAATATCAAATATAACATCAATAAAGGTCTAATATACATTTCATTGAAATCCAAATTTTGTATAAATTTCATGGATTATGGATAATTAGGCTGTTGCCATTGTCCATCTTTGTTGGCACTCTACCTTGCAGTTGTTAAACTATAGTGATTCAATGTCAGTCCATTAAAACATTTGCTCAAAAGAGAAAGGTGAAATAAGCATAAAGAGTTTTGAAAGGATTCATTAAATCTGTTTGCAGAGGACAGAAAGGCACTCTGAAAGCAAACACCACCTTCCCACACCATCACACCCTCCAACCGGTCTTTGTTAAAATCTGTAGCTGTTGCCACTAACAAAATTCACAAACTCAAAACTAACTCAAATCTTGATTTTACATCATAGGACTAAGCAGAAGTTTCAATTAATCCAAAAGGAGTAGTCTCAAGCCCTAAATTTTCCTATGCATTTATTATTCTCCATTTTTAAAATGCAAGTACTAAATGAAGGATTGTAAAACTATCTCTAACTTAGTATTTTTTTATTATTATTTAGAAAGCCTCACTTTTACTGCAAATATTTTCCACATAGTTCCAAGGGTACATCCCTTTCCAAAATCAACAATAATTATGAGAAATAATTTGAAAAATTCAGAAAAATATTCAGCAAATAAATATTCAAAAGCAAAGGTTGTCATTTTGTAGAAATAAAAACAAATTCATTGCTTAAATTTTACCTCAATGGCTTTAAATTATTTTTATAGTAATCTGTAAATTATTTTTTCAGATATTTTAATGTAATAGCTTCTGTTTGATTTTTCTAGAGACAAAACTATATCTGATTTTTTTCTAATAAATCTATTTACTTTTCTTTTTAATTGCTGATTTCTTGCATTAACTTTTTTTTTCCTTTTAACAGAACGGTGCTAGTTTCATCAAAGCTTTCATTAGGTAGTTCCTGGTCACTACAGATGAAGTTGAGAATGAAAAGAGTTTCAGCGTGTCTCCATTTGTATCACTGAACACATCCTGAGCTCTTTATTGAGGTGAGGTATTGAGAGTTGCACAAATATCTCTAACTAGAGACAAGTTTTTGAACTTGGGTTTACCATATTTCAGGTCCTAGCAACTTCACTATTAGCTATCCTGTCAGGGTTTTTTTTTTAAGTAAATTGAACATCTGCTGTGATGCCAAATTAAATGGTTTTTATATGTTTACTTAGCCAGCTGTAGCATTTCATTAATCTTAATGTATTTACAAGTCATCTGCAGAAGATACTTGAATATTTTTGTGAAAAATAGGAAATAGATACAGATATTTATTTTTCTAATTAAAGCTTCAGTTTAGAGAAAAAAATCACTATTCAGTCAAAACTTGTATTTCTGTGAAAAATGCTGACTGGTTTTAAAACATCAAAATCTTGAGTTCTTTTGAGAATATAGGAAATTACACAGGTGAAATAGTAAATAGGCAGAAAATATGAATACAGAGGTAGGGGGTTTACTGTCACAAATAATTTTGCATTATCTCAGACCTGCTGCTCATTTAGCCCTTGATCAATACCATTTATGAATGTTAGATAACAAAATGTCTAACATAGATCCCTCTGGGACTCCTTCATCCACTAAGGAAATTGATCATTTATTTATTCCCACATTTAATTTCTGAACGAGATACCAGTGCACAAGAGGACCTTCCTTCTTATCTCACAGCACGTTTGTTTCTTTAAAAGCTTTTGGTGAATAGCTTTACTGAATATGTGTTAGCCATCCAAACAAACTACTGTCTTTGTAGTTGTCTCTGTAATCTAAAGAATTACTGAGACTACCCCATTATGTGACATTTATCTATTGATTGACTCATTCTATTTTTATTATACTTTAATACACATTCTACTTTTATTATACTTTTATTATACTTATTTACATTTACCTGTCACATATAAAAGATTAACTTATCAATCTATAGTTTCCTTGATCCTCCTTGAATCCTCTTTAAAAAGTAATGTGAAATAAAAGTATTAGGTGCTAGGCTAAGCATTAATGGGCTCATCATCCCCAGTAAATCCCTGGTAATGTGCTGTGGTTGGGCAGCAGTTGTCTATGGGGGGAGAAACCTTGGCCTTTGTTGCTCACTGTAGTGGAATGATTCTTCAGCTCCTGTCTTCCCTGTCCCCTTTTTTTCCCCTTAAGCTTTTATGACTTGTCATGCTAACTGTTTTCCTCTTAAAAACTTGAGCTGCTAACAGCCCTGGGTGCAGCTCTTGACTGTAGCCACAGTTACAGTTACATCCTTACCTTGCATGACCCTAATTTATATATCCAACAGATGAAGCTTATCACTTAGATATGTTCTCAGAAATCCAAAACAAAATTAGGCAGTGATGTTTTATGAGAAGTAGGTCATGGATCGCAGACAGCTGAGGAGGCAGCTGGAAGAGTGGCTCAGGGGAAGGAATGATGGTGCATGCAGCAGAGGAATAGGCAGCTGTGGAGTGGAATAGGGACATGGAAGCACGGTGGGCAGAAGCTGGCCAGATCTCTTTTTCTGATATTCTGACATGATCTCTTTTTTCACCTTTTGTCTCATACGGGCATATGGTCCCCTGTGAGGACAGGCTGAGGCAGTTGGGCTTGTTCAGCCTAGAAAAGAGAAGGTTCCAGGGAGACCTAATCGTGGCCTTCCAATACCTAAAGGGGCCTACTGGAAAGCTGGAGAGGGGCTGTTTCTTAGGGAGTGCAGTGACAGGACAAGGGGTAATGGGTATAAACTAAAAGAGGGGGGATTTAGATTGGACATTAGAAAGAAATTCTTTAGTGTGAGG
Source organism: Psophia crepitans (assembly GCA_013399095.1). Classification (NCBI taxonomy): domain Eukaryota; kingdom Metazoa; phylum Chordata; class Aves; order Gruiformes; family Psophiidae; genus Psophia; species Psophia crepitans. The sequence continues at coordinate 148,043 of VWZZ01008046.1, forward strand.
GTAGTGAGGCACCGGAGCAGGTTGCCCAGAGAAGTTGTGGACGCCCCATCCCTGGCAGTGTTCAAGGCCAGGTTGGATGAGGCTTTGGGCAACCTAGGTAGGATGTCCCTGCCCATGGCAAAGGGTTTGGAACTAGATGATCCTTGTGGTCCCTTACAACTCAAACCATTCTATGATTCTATAAATTTCTAGTCTCCAAACCTTTACATTGCAGACAACCAGAAGAACTTCTCATTTTGACAAATGTCTTCAAAATACTAGCTGTTCAGTCAAAGTGCTATTTCAAACTGAACTCCTCTCCACCACATCCACTCTAATGGATGGAGATTGTTAGAATCCTTGTCAGTAAAGCTGGAACTATACACACCCTCATCAAAGAGACTTGCCCAGAGGGAGCTTCATAATATCATACAGAATTTATGCACTGTATGGAAATGGATGCACAGATCACCATACCTTATCTCTAAATAATTAGAACAGCATATTGGCAGTAATGTGTGACAAGGCCAGAGGAAAAGAGTGGAAAAGATCTGTCAACTTGATCCTGAGAAGATGTTAAAATAAACAGAATTTTGTTATATAGCTGGAAAGTCACACAAACACTATGTTTAATTCAGCTATTACTATTGATAGCAGTAAAGAGCTTGTTCAATGCAGATAATCTCTACATGATGGAAATTATAATAACATGCTACAATAGGTGTACTTTTTAATAAAACACAGATAACATAATATGCTACTTTATTGGTAAAAATGGGATCTTAGAGTCCTAATTCTGAATGAGCGGAACCTTTTTTAGAGTCCCAATGACAGAAATATTTGCTCTGAGGCTTCACTACTGCTTCAGTAATTATAAGAGACCTGGTGATCCCATCCTTAGGTATTCACACAACATTTGGGTAACCTGAAGTCATAGAATTGTAGTATCATTTAGGTTGGAAAGCACTTTCTAAGATCAAGAAGTCCAACCATTAGCACTGCAAGTCCAAAACTAAACCGTGTCCTTAGCTGACACCTCTACTTGTCTACATCTACTGCCAAGTTCAATCACATGTCCCATAGCACCATGTCTATGTCTTTCTTGTAGTGAGGGGCCCGAAAATGAACACAGTACTCAAGGTGTGACCTCACCAGAGCTGAGTACAGGTAGACGATGACTTCTCTAGTCCTGCTGGTCAGACTATTCCTGATACGAGCCAGGATGCTGTTGGCCTTCTTGGCTGCTTGGGCACACTGCCGATTCATATTAAGTGCGCTGTTGACCAACCCACCAGGTCCTTTTCCACTGGGCAGCTTTCTGGCCACTCCTCTCCAAGCCTGTAGCATTGCCTGGGGTTGTTGTGACCGAAGTGCAGGACCCGGCACTGAGATTTGAACCTCATACAGTTGGCCTCGACCCATTGATCCAGCCTGTCCAGATCCCTCTGTAGTGCCCTCCTACTCTCCAGCAGTTCAACAGTCCCACACAACATGTGTCATCTGCAAACTTACTGAGAGTGCACTTGATTCCCTCATCCAGATCATTGATAAAGATATTAAAGAGAACTGATCCCAGTACTAAGCCCTGAGGAACACCACTTGTGACCAGCTATCAACTAGATTTAACTCCATTCACCACCATTCTTTGGGCTCAGTTTTTTACCCAGTGAAGAATATGCATGTCCAAGCTGTGATCAGACAGTTTCTCCATGAGAATGTTGGAGAATGTCATGCATCTGATACCAAAACATAAGAAAATAGGTATAGCAACAACTCAATATTTTTAAGAATGTGACCTTCACCTTCATACTCAACATGCATAGTGGGGGGGCAAAATTTGATATTTCAGAGCAAGAAAACCAACAGTGTGCCTTCTACGTTCAAGGGAAAAGGACTTCCAGTGTTTCTCTCTGTACTCAAACAAAGTATCAGATTCACATGATCAATTCCCTGTAACAGCAGAAACAGTGTAATAAAATCCAGAACCTTTCCTAGTCAATAAATGAAAAGACCTCAAATACAATAATAGTCTGTCTAAAGTGCTTAAAATGAGAATGTCATACTTGTGTTCTTAGTATTACAGTAAAGCAAACATACTTCTCTATTATTACAAAAATGAACATATTTCTACAACATGAGAAAAGATTAAATTTGTGTGTTCTGAATATGCCTTGGTGAATATCCAAAATGCATATAATGCTTGACTTACAGTCCTATGAAAAAGGACATTGTAAAAATCCCTTTTTTTTCTTCCTGAAGTCTAACACATATCTAGAACATCCAATGTATATACAGGGAGAGACTGAGACATGACTGAATTCCAACCCTCCTGTGGGTGAAGGACAGTTCCTGATCTGTAGAGCATTAGAATAGAATAGAA
>VWZZ01008047.1:0-45252 GCA_013399095.1 Psophia crepitans
CTGGCCACAGCCAGGACAAGGTAACAATGAAAGATATGAAGTAGGGATGAGCCACTTTGACATCTAGATAAAGCAAAAGTATCTACAATTCTACAGTTGCAACAATTTCTTTATACTTACCACATCAATGTTTATTTCAGGTATCTCTACAAATCCACCAATCCTAAGCACTAGTTCTCCTGAATTTCGCACTGCTACCTAATTGAATGGACAACAGTGTGATTATTGACAAGGTCATCTTAACATAATTATCTCACCAAATCTGTCATAATTACATGAAAAAGTATTAAAAAAAAACCCCACAAACAACAAAACCAACCAATCTACCCCATAGATATAGACTGGAGAGAGATATTCAGCATCATTTCTAGTGAAAATAAAAAAATAACTCTGCCCTTATAATATAATGTATTTTTGTTATGGAAATATAGAGACATAAAAAAAAAGTCTTCATTTTCTAGAACATATATGTACAGATTTCAGTGAAATGTGGCCTCAGAGAAGAGCCAGCTACACCCTGTGGCATATGATATCTGTGACAGTCATCTTTGTTAATTAAAAAAAAAAAAAAACCCCACAAAAAAACCCCGCATGCCAGCACATCAACAGAGTTTTAGGACAGACTAGCCTTCTGCAACAAAAATAATGTTGCAGGAGGCTATATCACTAGAATGAACAGTTTTCCACAACAGGAGGAAGCTGAGTGGTTGGGTTAGATCTGTTCAGGAGCTGTGAGGACTGGAAAGTATACCACAACAGACAGAGGTGCTGGTACAAAGTAGATACTATTGTTCTGAGCAATACTAAATCTGTTTTAGAAGTGGAAAAAATAAATGGATACTATGTTAAGCGCACATAATGTAGGCAACCACAGAAGATGGAGAATCCAGGATTAGAGTCAGAATAGGTGACAAAGGTCAGCTCCATGATAGCATCTTTTTTCCCATTCTCACTTATCTGACCAAGGAAAAGTTCAGAAAGCAGGCATGCAGAAAACAAAATAGGGTTAGATGTTTATTGCACCTCTGTTATCAAATCAAACCTACTACTAAATCCATCTCCGAGATGACCACGACAAGAAGTAAAGAAAGACACTGCAGTATTCCAGTACTACTCCGGCTGAACATGAGCCGGCAGTGTGCCCAGGTGGCCAAGAAAGCCAATGGCATCCTGGCCTGTATCAGGAATAGTGTGGCCAGCAGGAGTAGGGAAGTGATAGTCCCCCTGTACTCAGCTGTGGTGAGGCCTCACCTCGAGTGCTGTGTCCGGTTTTGGGCCCTTCAATATAAGAAGGACAATGAGCTGCTGGAGTGTGTCCAGAGAAGGGCAACAAAACTGGTGAAGGGACTGGAAAACAAATCTTATGGGGAGCGACTGAGGGAACTGGGGCTGTTTAGCCTGGAGAAGAGGAGGCTCAGGGGAGACCTGATCGCTCTCTACAGCTACTTGAAAGGAGGTTGTAGTGAGGAGGGTGTCGGTCTCCTCTCCCAAGTAGGAAGAGACGAGAGGGAATGGCCTCAAGTTGCCTCAGGGCAGGTTTAGGTTGGATATTAGGAAAAACTTCTTCACGTAAAGAGTAGTGAGGCATTGGAACAGGCTCCCCAGACAGGTGGTTGAATCGTCGTCCCTGGAGATGTTCAAAAAATGCATAGATGTGGCGCTCCAGGACATGGTCTAGTAGGCATGGTGGTGTTAGGTTGACGGTTGGACTTGATGATCTCAGAGGTCCTTTCCAACCTTATCGATTCTATGATTCTACTCCTCTACAGATCATTAAAACTGCAGATATGTCTATACGATATTCTGAAGACAATCACACATTAGTTTCAACACCTTGCCAATGGTATCATACTGTACTGGGTCAGGCTGAGCTGGAGTTAATGTCCCCGTAGCAGCCCTTACAGTGCTGTGCATTGGTAGCAGCAAGGTGTTGGTAACACACCAGTGTTTTGGCTACTGCCGAGCAGTGCCGGCACACATCAAGGCTGTNTTGGTTTTCCTTTGCTTTGCTTCCGCGCGCGGCCTTGCTTTTCGCTATATTAAAACTGCCCTTATCTAAACCCACGATTCTGGAGTTGTCTTTTCCATCTTATTTTTTCCCTCTCCCCTCTCTACCCTGCTGAGGAGGGGGGTGATAGAGCGGCTTAGTGGACACCTGGCATTTAGTCAAGGTGAAACCACTACACATACGAATCAGCTCAAACTGTGAGGCTGTTTTGATACTTCAGAGCAGGACTACAACCAAAACAATAGGTTAAAGCAGCCATCAACTGCTGTAAGAAAACATTTTTTAAAAAAAAACCAAAACATTTGAACACTGGAAATAAAAAAGATGCTTAAATGTATACACTTCTCCACACAAACATGCAAGGTAACACTCAAAAGACACATTCTTCCAGTTTTGAATACCTCCACTCTTGTATCAAAACTCATTTTTACATTCGGAGTGAAAGTGATTTTGAGATCAGCATGGCCTCCCACAGGTACCACCCCTTCAGAAGGGGTGATAAGCATTCCAGGCAGCGGATTTGAATCAAGAACCTTCAAACACAAACACAAAACATTAATAATACTGAAAAAGGTGATTTGTCATGAAGATTCTATATTCTTACAAGGAGGACCTTCATAATATAAAATGCTAACTTGGATATAGAAGTTTGGGGCAAAGACACAGGAAAACAAAATAAAGTAACAGATTCTTAAACATGATGACTGTCAGTTTCTATTATTAAATAATTTTTGCACACCAGTTGGAAATTTCACATTCTGGTTTTTGGGTTTTCACTAAGTTATTAGAATTAAGACATTATATAGTCATAACATTTTTCCAGTGACAGATAAATTAATCACTTCTTTTTTGACATGCACAGTAAGAAGACAGGACACGGAATCCTAATACTGTGTGGTTCAATAGTGATACTAGGAGCAAATATTCAGTTTACCCACAATTAGTAAGGACAAAATAGAATTTGCTCTCTTCTAATGCACTCCAAACAGATAACCTTTTAAAGTATAGATACACAAGTGTTAATGACCAAGACCAACCAGCCATCTCTTGGTTTAAGAGTAATTGTGGAGGCTTAAAAGGCTAGGTATGTTCATTTGTCTTATTGATTATGCTTATTTTATTTTTTCAGGCCCATCCTCCAAGAGTGTAGTAATAATATTTGTTATTTGTTATTCCAGTGCTCAGTTGATAAAGAGAGAAATATGGTACAAATCAAAATAAATTAATCAAGCTTCTTAGTACCATAATAATGTAGTAACAAAGATTCTGAGGATTTTAATGGCAATTATTTTGCCTCACTAAATAAATACAGCAAACTATTCTGTATTATTATCAGGGAACTAACAAGATTAAGTTTCCTGCTAATTCATCTATTGTGTCTTTACCCACTCTGGCATCCATCACATCTCTTGTCCAATTCATAATACAGCCTATCTTCCCCTCAGATGTTAGTCTAACAAAGTAATCACATTTGCTGTGACTGGTCTGGGTCTACGCATGCAATAACTGGGCAGCCAGTATGAATAGGATGACTACGCAGTTTCCTCTGTCTCTCAAAATACAAAACCAAGCAATTGTAACTGTTTTTTCATAGGGTACACCAGTATGGGGGTCTACCCTCACCACTGGTTCTCATGAAACTTTCAGAATCTTTTAGAACATTACCACTCTGCTTGTCTGTTAGTCCATCTGTCCATCAATCCAAATTTGACAGAGGGACAAAATTGCTATTCATATAAGTCTTGTCTCTTCAGAAAACCAGACAAAAACTTAAGTAGTTGTGTATCTAGTAACTGAGAACACAACTGTAATGTAATCTCATAAAATAAACTCCCTTCTTCCTGCCCACCCCAAGAAATTAAATACACTAAAAAAAATTTTAGCTTACTTGAAAGTATGCATGATTGGAACCTATGTTTTGAAGAATGGCTGTCTTACAAGTAGATAAACCCATTGGACTATGACTGAAGGGTATCCTTTGTTCCATAAACTGAACTTTGGTAGTACCAAACTATTAAAAAAAAAAAAGAGAGAAAATAAGCAAACTAAATAATATATTACTAAGTACAAATAAATAATTCAGCTTAATTTTCTTTTCATTACATAATGAGCTAATATCCTTGTGGAAATGCATAAATTAGAAGTATTCAAATAGAAAAACCCAATTTAAATGTGAGACAAGATTTACTCAATGTACTGAACTTATCTAGATTCAAAGTGAACAGACACAACCCCAGAGATATTTCAAGACAAATAAAAACATTTTAATTAAATTTAATTTAACAGTAGAAGCACCATGATTTTTTTAATCCTAAACGTGTGATCAGAACAAGATACTTCAGAGATTTTAATAGCAGTAGAAATGCTAACATTCTAATTTACACACATCCTGGTTTATATATGGCAATTTTCAAGGCTTCAAAAGAAGAGAAAAAAAAAGAAAAAAATGCTACTGGGGAAAAAAAAAATAAAAAAGAAAACAGGCACATTGAAAGGAAGCGAAAAGCTTTCTTGGCTCCCAAAATGGAAGTTCTAGAGCATGGAGCCAGTAGAACACAGTAAAAAAAAAAAGTCTATCCCCGTCACACTTGCTGGCATGTAACGTAAGATAACAAATGATCAGTCCAAGCTGAATTTCATTGTTTAGAAGACTATCCAAAACATCACTTTTCAAATTATCAAATATCACATTGAAATAACAAAACAAAGTTATGTTACAGCCTCTCGTTACTCGGAAGCTCTGAAAGCTCGTTCACATACATCCCTTAATTTTTATCCCTGTAATATATGTCTAAAGAACTATCATACCACCTGTAAACCTTTGTTTGGCTAAACTAAATGAGCCAAGAAGAACAATTACTGTCTAATCTATAATAACCACTAAGTCGTGGTGCCAAAGGAAGTATATCACTGAAAGCAAGAAAAGGGCAAGTTATCTTTGTCTAGCCTTCTCCATCATGTCTTTGGAGCAATATTCATTTGTTAGACATGCCAAATAGAAGCCATATGAAATTAAAATATTTTTTTAATACATGATATAAATATATTTAAGACATTACTTGTTTAAAAAAAACCACATATTTTGCCTCTTGAAATCTGTTGTATGAATCAATACCTTTGCAAAACACTTCAACTTAATTGTGTTTCCTTTACGCACACACAAGTTGAATTCTCCTGCTTCTGGAGAGTTGAACCCTGGATGCCAAACAACTTCACACTCCAGATCTCTATAGGCCTCCACAAAGCCTAAATAAATATGCATAATTTAAACATAGCATACACACGTACAATTATCAAATTACACTGCATAATTAGAAATTACACAAGCACATTAAAGTTAAATGACCTTCTATTACTGAAGACTAAGCCTACATTTCAAAGGTGTTGAACAGTATACTGAATTAAGTAAAATAAGTTTCTGAATTCTTATGACAATTGCATAATCTGTTTATTAGTATCCTGCAGTGAAACATACTCAAAGTTCACTGGTATTTTTTTAGCCATGAATTACTTAAATAGTCAACATTTTTTAAAAAATAAGAGAACAGACTATCCTTCTTGTGGAATAACAACTTTGGGAAAGACCATATACATTTTCTTGCTTGCAACTGAGTCTGAACTCAGATCAGGGAATTCTCTTTTCTCAAGAATCAGAGCACACCAAGCTCCTGATCCAACCAAGTCTTGTTTGAACTATGTAATGCCAATTTAGTTAGCAGTTAGTTCTTTAATAAGGGAGCTCCAACACACTGCTGCAGCACACTATCTTTCAAAGGAAAGAAGGTAAAAGTTAATGTCTCACACACTTTAACAAATATTGATCCATAACGCAAATGAAAACTAATCCCAGGTTAAATTCCATTTGTGCCACTCAGACTGTCTACATCAACTTCTTAACAGCTTCATTCATAGAGTGTTTTGGGAAAACTTCGTATCCTGCTATTGCTAACTGCCATTAAATAGCTGCCTCATTTTTTAAATATCAGCAATCTGCACTGAGAAAAAAAGGTTACATAAGTACTGCTGGCTGGACATAGAAAAAATGAACTGGACTGAGTATACACTCAGGGAATGCTGCTATGGTACTAACACTCTGATATTACTTTTGGGATACACTGATTCTGACCCAAATCTAAAAGAAAAATACAGTTTATAGCACAAACCAAATGTTTGTCTTAATAAAGATTATAGACATTTAAGATACATGCACACACACTGTACTTGTATAGTATACCTTTGGCTGGCTGTATAGAAAATGCAGTTCCTCTATCTGTAATTACAGGTTTCCAAGTAAACTCAGCAGGAAGGTTTCTGGGATTGTATACCCTGACCGTTGTTCTAAATTCTGTCTCTGCTAGGTAGCCAGGGATAGGATTTAAAATCACTTCTCTTGCAGACAGCCCAAGTTCAACGGAAACCACTTTTGCAACTACCAGCACATGCCCAAGGTGTTGGTTGTTTATTGTGTAAGTGAAAGATCTGTAACAAAAATATACGTCTCAATATTTTAATTTATTTACTATGTTACAGTCAGAGTAAGATTTATGTGAAATAATTAGCAAGAGAGTACCTAAAACAACTGTGTGTTCATACTCAGTTAAGACTGACATGAGAAAGCAATTTGTAATTGTTTTGCATACAACTCAAATCATGTCCAAAGTGAAGATCATCGCAAAGGATGATGAACCTCATACAGTCATTGTAACAGCATAAGTGAAGTGAGAGTTCCATCTGCACACCAGAAGGCTAGAAAACATCTTGCCTACACATTTGTCCATGAGGTGCATCAAAAGGTCTGAGCATAGATGCAGTGATGCCACACTATGCTAGAAAGGCACTGTATTTTCCATAAAATTTCTCATAACGAATACATTGTAATAGGAAACTTTTTCCTCAGATATACTTGTGGCTGTATGGGCTTTTGAGAGGATAGTTTGTTATACTTTTTTTAAACCCTAGGAACCATTACTATACTAGCAACTTTTTACAACATAAACTGCATTAATTATCACAATATCACCACAAATGAGTGTACACAATTAACACTTATCATAATTACACTGAGTTTAAACTAGCCCCATGGGGTTTTTTATTCTATTACTGCAAAGAAAATATGTAAATTAAGACAAATATAAGAAGCCTTACCTTTTAAACACTCCAAGAGTGTTTGTCTCGAATACAATTGGAATATGAGTCTTTGTAAGAGGAGGCACCACCTGAGACAATGGACTTGTCTGATGTAATTCATCAATTTCAATCTCAATTTGAATCCATATATGAACTAACAAGTTATTGATGATGTGCAGTTTTCTGGCTGTTGTAGAACACACACAGACATCACCAAAATCCATAGAGGAAGGACCTGGATTATATAAGAAATAAGATCTTCAACGTTAAAAAGCAAAAGTTAATGTAAGGAAGCATAACTACTAAAACATTATGATTAAAACATTTTAGTTCCTCAAATTACAGGATTAGTCAGCTAGAACAATCCTGTAGCAGAACAAATTCACTAAAATTTGGAAGTAAATACCTTGCATGTTCTGTGAATACTTTCAGTAGTACAATTCAAAAGTCAGCACTAACCTTTATTTCTTAATTCTGTCTGTGTTAGCCATCTACTAAAATAGGAAAAGCAATGTGCTGATTACTACAGGCATTATTAATAATCACAAATACTTATTTTTGTTAATCAGATATTTAAATGGATAGACAACCAGTAATTCATGGAGAGTTGATATACTTAACCTGTTTATTTGCTCCCCGATGTGTGACCATTTGGTTTAATAACGCATGTAATTTGATGGTGACAGAATTATCTCATTACTTTATTTACTGCTATCACTGGTTTTTATGCTGATCTGCAATCTTTAGTGCTCATGGCACTAATCAAACATAAAACTCTAAGCACTTTTTGTATTAATATGTTTATCTTATTCTACTTTTTCCCAAGTGTATCAGCTATACTATTCAAGTTCTGGCTTCATTAAAAACAAAAAAAAAGCCCATAAAGTACTGAAAATTTTCATTTTCCTGCTAAATAATTCTACTGAAGGAAAAATTAGCTTAAAATAGACCACTTTTAGTACCAAGAGTTGTTAATAGAAGAGTGTCTCACAGACTTTAGAAGGTGTTACTGCCAATGACAGAGCATTTCACTGAAAATATTTTGAAGGAGGACCTTGAAAAAGTTTTATTTTGGGGGGGTATCACTGTTCACTGTTAATTCCTAGAAACAGTCTGAACACTCCCATGAATCTTGCTGATACTAACTCAATATACAATAACAAAACAAAAGGGTATGAGCAACCCTCACACTATGCTGTATTGATTTCACTATAATAGGCTGTAGTATGAGCAGTCTCCAAAGGAAGGTCTCCTTTCACCTGTGCAAACCTAATCATATCTCAGTATTTCCTGAGGAGTACAAAGCTTTAGTTAAACACTACAGTAAATATCAAGCTGCCACCAAATAAAGCTATTTTCTATTTAAGGTGAACAATTATGAATATAAGTTGTGTTACTATACATAAGTGCTTTTATAACAACTCTATGCATTTAGTAACCAAATTTCAAATCTTACCAATGAGTATTTGATGAAGCTGCTTGGATGTCAATGTTAGACTACAATCTTTCTTCTCTTGGGTAGAAGATGGCATAGCACTAAGCCCACTGCAAATCTGTGATAAGCACAAGACATCTTCTCAGAGCAGGATCAAAATTCTTATGCTTTTTTGTATGGTAAACACATTATGCTTACATTACTACTCAAGCATTTAACTTACTTCTTTGACCAAAGATTCAGAATCAATTGCTGTCAATTTTCCGCGAGTTAATAGGCAATTCTCATCTGAAGGAAGCATTTTGAATGGTAGCTTCTCTTTGTGAAAATCTGTGATTGAGATCCTTGGTGACATAAGACCTTCAGCTGGTTTAAGGCCTATGCTCACAGAATTATTATAAATATCAAACTGCCTATAGGGGAGGGAAAAAAGAATATGGAAATCTAGAAATTTGAGCATTTCATGTTTTACACATTAAACTGTTTAAGATTTTTAAATATAGGTAATATTTTAAGTAGGAATTATTTATTGTTTTAAAAAAACCCAAGTACAGAAAATGTCTTGAAAAGCCTTTTAGTGCATTGTTTAGTCAAGGATTAACATCTATTGCACACTTGTGGCATTTGCTTAGCTAATTAGGTTGCAAGCATTATGGCTACCAAAATATAAATATTACATCATGTCTAAAATACCTCTTAAAGAACAACTAAGTTGTAAATTCAAGCAATTAAAAGTTAGCAAATGGCAAGATTACAAAGGATCCTTTAATTGTATGTGTCTGAACTGGAATACTTATATAGCCTGATTTTCAGAGCACTTAACTTTTCTTGGTCAAAGTTCAACTCTGATAAATTTCACCTGCAGTCAAGATACCTGAAACTTCTGGAGATCTTAAACAGATGTTTCAGATCCAGTATTCAGAAAAATTATTACTATATACTAATATATTACTATTATAACTGTCCAGAGAATCTGTGGATACCCCCTCCCTGGACATGTTCAAGGCCAGGTTGGATGAGGCTTTGGGCAACCTGGTCTAGTGTAGGGTGTCCCTGCCCATGGCAGGGGAGTTGGAACTAGATGATGCTTGTGGTCCCTTCCAACCCAAACCATTCTATGATTCTATGTTTGACAGTAACAATTAACTTCATCTGATAACTGTGAAATTTTCCTCTCTGTTCTTGCTCCTCATGCAACATGCCTCAGATATATGCGTTATGGTGATATAAACAACAGTTTACCCACTACACAACACCAGTTTTTTTCAAGAAAAGTGTAAGTTGCATACATAAAAAGAGAAGAAATCCAGCTCTATGCAGGCGTTGTCTGAATCATGATGCATACACACAGAGCAAGGTAAACTGAGAATACAAGAATAATCCACTGGCATTATTAATTTTTAAGTAACGGGTCTTGCAAATTTAACACTCTTAAGGTATTCTCTTGCTTTAGAGGCTTTACAGGGTTTGTGGTTTTTTTAAATAAAACTTTTAAAAGTAGCACAGCTGTCAGTTCTGCTTTGCCATGATTTTGCTGCACAGCATACCAACCAAATACACCAATTCATGAAGTGAGAATTTACTATAAAGTAAGACTAGAAGACCAATACAATGCTTTAATCTTATCTGCTTGAAATATATACAATTTATTTATATAAAAAGAAAACATAATCCAATACAATAAATGCTATGTTTTTCCTATTAACCATAACCAACTCTTCTTAAAACTTGGCATCTTATTTTAAGTTCCATGCTTCTGTCCCTACATTTTAGCCAGGAAGTGATCTCTAAATGTCTAAACAAATATTTGAACAAAACGGGTTTTGAATGCCTGTCATGGTTCAGCCCCAGCCAGCAGCTGAGCCCCAGGAAGCCACCCACTCACTACTCTCGCTTCCGCAGGATGGGGAGGAGAATGGGAAAAACAAAGGAGAAGCCTCCTTGAGTTGAGATAACGACCACTTAACTGGCCAGCAAAGGGAGAGCAAAGCAACAGCAAAGCAGCAGGAGTTGTAATGGGGTGTAAACTAATGATAACAGAGTACTTTACCGATCAATGACCAGCCCAAGGCTTCAGAGGCTCAGCCTGCACCCAGCCCACTCAGGAGCAGGACCAACCTGCCCCTCCGCGGCCAGCCCCCGTTTTCAGGGAGCATGGCACACCTGGTATGGAATAGCCCCAGCCAGCTCAGCTCACCTGGCCTGGCTCCTGAACATTAACCCTATCCTGGCCAAAGCCAGGACAATGACTTATAAATGCAGGTCCCAAGAACATAGGCATTTCAGCGTGGGACAAATTTAGGTATATGACTGATGCTACTAAGTTAATTCTGCACGTATGTACACATATTTTCCATATGAGCCTACATCCTTTAAACAAAGTCTTACCTAGCGGCATCTTTCTGTAAACGATGTTGTCTTAAACTAGAAATGAAGTCTGCATAGTATTCCTTATGTGCTTCTTTTGACAGTCGTTCACAGTCAGTGTAAGAAAACTCTGGATCTATATAATTATATCTCTCAGTCTTTGTGAAAATAGTCCTAAATATTCAAAGAGAATTGTAGTTTCACTACATGTGTAAAATGATTCTGGGTCTTGTTAGAAAGAAAACATATCGATTTTGCCATATATATATTTTTCATTGCAAACATTCTTTTTGTCACAGTTGATTACTAATATTTGACCTTGTAAAGGCAACCATAAAAATGAAATATTGAAACTGTAATAGCTAGGTTTGTAGTTTCACATAAGAAAAGCAACTCAAGAAATTTATGTGCAGTGGGCTCAAGGTTGCGTAGAATGCAATGAATTTTAAAGAACTTTCAGCCTGAAAAAAAAAAGTAAACTGTCATATGAGTAACCAATCTTGATCTACTGTACAGTATACACAAATGTGTGGTTTAAAATATTATATTCATATAGTTTTACCTGTACTTTTTATTCCATTCACTAGGCCTAATGCTGGCTGCGCGGTCATTAGGAAAAGCTATAAGTGCATCACCCTTACAGTTCCTGTTCATGCAGTGAGTATGAATTTGTGTTTGAGTTGATTTAAGCATTGCCACAGGTGCTGTATCAGTGCACTGTCCTGTGCCATCAGCTACAAACTGTCCGGTCGCATTGGAAATCATTGGTGTTATCCCTTAAAATTCAAATAAAGCCTGTTACACACATTTATACTTTCTAAACAAAATTCAAAGCATTAAAAAATATTTCCCTACACACATCAATGAAGCTTAAAACAAAATACAGATAGCAGCAGCCCAGAGAGTACAGATATCCCTCATAAACTCTTTATAAACCTACAAATAGGAGCAGAATGGAGACACTGATAGAGCAAATAGTGGATGAGAGCCATTTAGAAAAGCTGATGAAACTTGAATACTAGATTAAATCTTTGATCCGCAGAAATATTTTATAATTGTGATTTTGAAGCAGGAAAAATGCAGGAATTCTGGATTTCAACAATAAAACCCAGCAATCGCAAAAATGTATTTTCCCATCAATTCTTGATTGCCATGGACTTGAAATACCTTCCTGAAAGTAGCAGGAATTTCCAGTGGCTTATCAACCATTCTGGTATTTGTAGAAAGAACATTTTATCCTGACCTTCCAATTACTTCCCCATTTTACTTATCCACAATGCCCTCTTTGGAAAAAAAAAAAAAAAAAAAACCCACAACCAAAAAAAAACAGGTATTGCCCTTCCTGTTTTTCATTAGTGAGTACATCTTCCAAGTGGGCAGCAGTCAGTTCAGGAGCATTTAAGCTCCTCCCTTATCTACACACAGAAACCAGATGCACCACTGTACAGGACAGGCTTGTTGCTCTGGTACTACCTGCAGATACTACAGCATATTTGATGCTAGAAAAAGCTCCATTTCCCATGACTGGTTTTAACATCCAGTGCCAGGCTTAGTCAAATCTACTGTGAAGTGATTGTTCATGAGAGACTTAAGAAACATGGGAAACAAATTACAGACTAATTATCGCATATCCTAAAAGATTCTTTATGCTGGTGTAGACTTCATAGGATGAGAAGAGTAAATGGACATGTATTAACTGGCAAATTCATCTGGCAGTACTGACTTTCAGTCAATAAAGTATAACCTGTTATCTTTCCTGTCTTCTTTCTGTGCTTTACCCATCTCTCTATCTACACTTGAAGCATACCAGCACTGTGTTAATGGCATTGCTGCCAAAAAACTGAAGCCGTTATTTTCTGATTTATAGAAGTTAAATAATCACATCGTGAAAATTTATGCTTTAATAGTTGAATTTTTGTTAAAATATGAGGAAGGGTTTACTATTATTTTAGCCATTTTTTTATACGCTCATGGGTGTATGTCGTACAATTGAGCATTCCCTCAACTCAAAAAAAAAAAAGTATTATTTTTTAAAAATGAACTAAAAATAATAAGAAATTATCTTCTAAAACATTAAAAATATGCTGCTAAAACATTTTATCAGTTGTCACTTTTAGCATCTTACCAGGATTAATTTTGAATAGAATGTTCTTTCGTTGAGATTTGCACATGCCAATAAAGCTCAAATATATTTGATGAAAGGATTTTGTCTTCAAAACCTGTAAATTATTTTTGTCTAGTCCTGTACCAATGATATCCATAACTTGCTTCACTTTAAATATTCCTAATTGATGTGGAGTAAATGAAAACATCACATCCTGAAAAAGAAAAGCAGTTATGAGACTTATAAGGCAGAAAAAGAAAGAGAAAACTTTTGTGTAATTCTGTTTAATTGAGTCACTTCTCTCCCCTTACTTCTGAGATAGGTGTTCAAAACTGGGCGTTTAGAATGTGCCACCGGCCACACATAAATTAGCAGTTTTATACTTCCTTATACTGCTACGTACTAGATCACCACAAAGTCTGGGTTCATTTCTGGGACAATTTGTTCTCTGTTGTGTCCTTAGTTGCATGTTTGTGAAATTATAAATGTCTCCATATTTGACTTAAATTTGGCAATGTTTCTTCTATTAAAAGATAAATTATGTTACTCAAGTATTTGTGACTTACTGAAAGGAATGAAAAGGATCCTGCAATGGTTTGAGTATAAATCGATCTTCTCAAGTTAGTAAAACATAAATTTAAATTCAGGAAAAACCCAGGCAAAGTTGCTTTAGTGCTACAATTATTTTTTTCCAAATTTAAAACAACACTTGTTGCTTCCTGGAATACAGTAGAGAGCATTAAAGCATTCTACATAAGGATAAAAAAATTATATATTTGATTGATATTAAATGTCATGGCTACTGAAATTGTTCTAGCTTACTTTCAAGAAACCACTGCTGACCACTGTAAAGCAATCTTCATATCTACATAATGTAAAAGAAAGAGTTGATTACCTTTGCAGATTTTTTTTTAATTTTTCCTTTTTCAGGAGAAACATTAAAGTGAGCAATCTTTCGGAAGCTGAATGTTACTGGAAGGTACTCGGATTCATTTTTGAGTGTGCATAGGACTTGTGGTTGTTCACCCAGGAAACAGTCCGTAAATGTAATAACTGGTCCTGGATTAAAAGTTAACATTACAGGAAGCCCAGAACCTGTCAAAGCTAACTCCAAGTGATGAGGATGATTCACTGCATCAGACAAACACAAAAATAACCAAACAATAAAACCTCACACACCTATTAGCCTACAAACAGAAAGTCATACTGCAGTTGTATGGTTGCAAAAACAAACTAATAGCGTAACACAATATGATTTATAATGCAATTTTCTATAAACTTAACACAGATATGCTTACTTATAATGGCTGTTAGATAACGTATTCCCTCATTAAAGAATTTGAGGGTGACCAAATATTCACTTGAAAATGCACAAAACTAGTATTAGCAAAGTGCTGGTGACTTTCAAATAGCTAGGGTGGGGGGTTTTTATGTCCTCCAAATATTTACATTTATAATTAAGTTCTAGGTGTTCACCACTAGAGCAGGTGTATTCACAACACACACGATTTCCTCCTCCTTTCTATTCACTGTTCAAAGAGGGTTTGGTGCCAAAGCATTAAAGATGTAAGTTGCAATATTTGTATTGATATAAATAAAACAAATACAGGTTTCTCATAAAACTGCTAAGATGACAGAGAATTTTTTAAAAAAATATCAAGATATACAGTTTTATGATGCATATATTTCTGATGGCGACTATGCATTTCTGGTAACTTACTTGTGATTGCTGTGGCATCATCACTGAGGGCCTGCAGATAGCCATCTTTATTCCCAACAGCTTCAAATCTCAGAAACAGTACATAATCTTGTTTCTGTGATGAGTCATTCACTCCAAAGTCCCTTTTAAATTTTCTGTAAGAGTCACAATCTCTAATTACAAAACAAGGGAAAAAACAAACCACCAAACCTCAACCCACAAAAAAATTGAGGCTTATTTTTCATTATCCAGTCTGGCTTCTTTGCTGTTGCTTACAGCTTGAACAAATTATTTTTATACTTCCTTTCAGAAAATGGAACAGTAAGGAATTTAAGAACAACAATATCTGTATGCTTATTATACTGGTCAATTGATATCTTTTCCAGTCTATGACAGTTTTCTAAGGTAATATTACATGCATAATAATCACTTATAATTAGATTTTAAGTAATGGAAAATAGCAAGAGCACGTTTTCTTCTTTTATTATTAATATCCGAAGAAGGAATCTTCCTTTATGCTTACTTTTTTTATTTTTTTTAATGGCATGAAAGCTCTCCAAAATGTTTCAGTTTCTTGGTGATGAAATAGATATATTCTTTTATAATGCTGCATATATACTATATCTTTATGAAATAAATCTGCAGTCATTAAAAAGGCACTTAATTTGACACTGCAGTACTCTCTCAACAATCTTTAGAGATTCAACATATTTAATGTGAGCTGCAACTAGTTCCCTTGCCAAAATATAATAAAATTCTCATTCTTCCAAGACAGGCTTAACCAATTCTTTCTTCAAACTCATCCTTAATGTATTCTAAAATAACTCCCAGATAATCACTTCAGACTTTGCTTTCTCATTTGTGTGAAGCACATGCGAAGCAATTTCTTTTAACATACTGAAGTACATAAGAAGTCATTCAGAAAAAAAAAAAAAGGCAGACACACTAGCTTAAAATTATTTTCTCTAACACAGTTGTTTACAGAATAGTTGACAGCAATCAGCTTGTGTGTGTGTGTATCTAATTTGGACCATTCACTTACTTCGGACTAAAACACAATGTAACCAGAGATTTCCCATAAGGTAGCAAGGTTCCTTGATTGGGGATGCACAAGATCAAGGTGGAAACATCTACATCTCTTGTTCTACTTTTGAGGCTTAAGTCTTGTAAAGCAGCATCTGTACTCCTTTGAAGATCTGTCCCCTGAAAAAATAGTCAAAACGTGGAATAACTCAGCCTGTTCTACTTCCCCTTTTGTGTTCGGTTGTTTGTTTTTTTCCCTACACATACTTTTTCGTATCTCTCACAACTACTTATGTAGAAAGACATAAGTAATAGCACTGACATAGTTACATATCACATGGCTAATTAACCAATTTTTAAACATCAATTTCATGTCAGTGTTTTCAATTCCCTTTTTCAAAGATGATGCTCACTCAGATGATTTCACTGAGAAAAACAAGTGAAACCACAGATGCTTGACATCTCAGAATATCAAAACACATTTTGATAACTCCTACTAAATGATAAGAAATCCAGTAGGTCAAGCAAAACCAGTCAGAAAGAAAAAAAAAACAAAAAAAAAAAACACAAACATACCCAGGGAATGCACTTAACATTGTTCAGGTTAAGGTGCAATATAGTGAAACAGAAATATCAAAAAAACTTAATTCTGAGGTTAACATAAGTTTCAGAAAGCTTATTGATCAGGAAATAGTATGACAACAAAAAATGCAAAAGCAGAAATGAAAACAAGTTTTCAACTAAAATAAAAACCAGAAGTTTCTTACCATCTCTCCTCCAATGGCATTGTCTTCCAGTACTGCTACCCAGTCCATAGATTCAGGACTTTCATTGTATAAAGATATCTGTTCAGTCTTTGAAGACCCAAAGTAAACTGGTCCAAAGTTAATGCATTCCAGTATATTTCCACAAGGCACTCCTAGAACTTTAAGAACTTGTTCAATCACGACAGCTTTGATCCATACTTCAGTGCAGCCATGACCTTCCAACTCCACTCTGTCAGTAAGAGTAGCAAGCAGCGATAAATAACATAGAAAAGTGTTAGAAATAATCAGTTTGGTTTATATTAGAACCTATGCAAAAATGAATCAAATCAGAGCATTTAAATCACTGGCTTTCCATAGACAAACTAAGCTGAAGGGAGGAAGAGTGTACTTGGCAGCATGATACCTAACAACCTAACAGGAATGTTACCAATGAGGAAGAATCATACATTACATGGTGGAGTTTTGGGGAGCTTTTAGAGGTTTTCTACTTTTTTTAACTTTTGAAACAATAGGAATGACATCTCAAAAGAATCAGAGATCACCACAGATGATACATTGCTCTGAGAATCTTTGTATCTAGGTATCAATTTTGGCCTATACTTCATAATTTTCTCTTAGGCAACTGCAGCTAGAAGTTCATCTGAATAACCATAAAATAACTGTTGCTGTTCCTGCCTGAATGCTTGAATTTGATGATACCACAAAACGCCAAAGGACCATATAGATATTGCACAAATCTTTATTAGAATTCCACTGGAACAAAGCATACTTGTCCTTGTTGCACAAAAGAATCAAATTCAGTAATATGACATCTTGTTCTAATAGAATCACCTATCCTTTAAATAGCCTCTGAGCTGAAAATAATAAATGATAGTAAAAAAAAAATAAATCTTTGTTTTGAATAGTCACATATATAACTACACAAGGGATCTGGGAGAGGATCTCAAACTCTATAAATACTGTCTTTCAACTTCTGAAGCATGATTACGGAATTCTCCAAGACAAAAAAGAAATCTCAAAAAAAATGTGAGTAGATTCCTCTGAAAATAATTTTGCTTGTGCAAAGATACAAAATGCTTAGAGTACAAGGCAAATTGAAATAACTAGGATTTTTTCATCAAAACTGTACTACTCCAAGTCAAATTTCTGGCAAATACCCACTGTAAGACTTTCAATATTACCCTATTTGTTTCAATACATATATACACATATGTATATGCATAAATTTATATACTTGTGTGAGGTTTGACAAGGAAACTTAAGATTTCACTTAGTCTAAAGGATATATCAATGACTACTAAGAAATGACAAATTCACTGACAGAATTATGTAGAATTTAAGGCAGGGGATGGGTAAAGGATGAAATCTGATCTCTGTGTAATTATGTTCTTTCAGTTTAATAGATGAACTATCTACTAGACTGCTGGAGATCGTAGCTGTTTAACCAGATGCGGTGAAGAACACAGTGGTGGTAGCCTGGACAACAAAGGAAAGGCACGAATCATGACCAAAAGGTAGAAACTCAGTATCCAAAGAAAATATCATATGAAGGAGGATGTAACGTGAGGCAAAAAACAGATATTGTCTTCCCTTTCACTCTGATAAAATTTTTCTTCTTTCATTTCATTTCCTTTTCCAACAGGCTACAAAAAGCAAGAACAGGAAGAACCAGACTTTAAGGCTTATCTTAAGAATGTAAAAACAAAACAGGAAAAACACACCACAAACCGCTCCCCCCCAAAAAAAACCCAACCACCCACCAAAAAAAACCAAAACAAAAACAAAAAAAAACAACCACACACCACCAAACCACAACACAAAAACCACAACCCAACCACACCCTATTAACTGTTATAGGAAAACAGGATGGAAGAGGACTTTCCAGGCTGGTATCCACTCTCAAATTCTGACACTTCCTAAAAAGTCTATATTCATCATTTTAAGAGAAACAAGATAGGCATTTAAAAACTGTCCAATCTTAAAAAGTGTTACTGGTTGCAAGTACATTCCCTCCACTTCAAATAAGATACACCAAAGGACATCATAATGTTTCTGAAACTCCTGAAATACATAAAGCCAAAAGAAAAACAGCTAAGTTACAGAACCTTAAAAAGTAAGAAACACAGGATATGTAGAAAGGTGAAAGATTCAAAAGCTCTTAGTTAGCTGTATACTTAGAGAGTGCAAACACTCTATATCATTATAACTTATGAGAGACCTTTAGTAACACAATTTATGTCTTGCTGTTCTGTGGAGATTATACACTCATCAAATTATTAAAAATAAAAGTGGAAGAAAGTAACCGACACCTAGCAGCTTAACTTAAACATTCATAATAAAGACTAGAATTAATAACAGACAAAATGTAATTTAGAGAGCTGGATTTCTTCAGTCATACACTCACTTTATCACTTCTTTGATGATTCTGGGTACATCTGTGCAGATATCCACTTTAACCATGTTTACAGAATTTGGCTCTACCACTCCACTCATAGGTTCTATGTTAAGCAGAACAATCCCATCATATGATATTTTAAATGTACCTAAAAGAAACAGAATAATAAATACACAACAGAAAGTTGTGTAACATTTTGTTTATATTCTTCTATTGCACATTTGGAATTACAAAACACACAATGCAGTTATTCACAAGCAGTACATTTTCCCATAGAAAAAGGAAACATGGAGTTAATATTTTTCAAAACTATTTCTAACAGAGTAGATCATTACTACCAGGGTTTCATTAAATATTACACACACGCATCCAACACGACTTTGCAAGTTGTGATTGTAACAGAAAAGGTACTCACATTCCAAAGAAAAATGACTTTATTATAAAGCAGCTGTATGTAACATTTTGTATGTTACGGGATATTTTATACACAGCTCTAGGCAGCTACTGTAGCCAGAAAGTTAAGTCCATAATGCAGGTAACAATAGTTTTCATGATTTTGTATGTCAACAACACAATTTATCACAGAAAAGAACAGTAAACCTTTCTAGGTTATAAAAATATTTTTTAAAATGTGAAAAGATTATTAAATGTGTATTTAACCAGCAGCACTAATTATCTGTCATCATATCACAGATAGCAAGAAATTGCTTTGAACGTAGGAAAAATGCAGGGTTTGACCTCAGACAATAGATAAGCTCTGATATGAGATCAGAAGCAGGAACAAAGGATTCCTTTTGTGCATGGGATGACATGTGAAATGCAATCCTTGAGTCACAGGCCAGCATACAGCACTTCCCGTTGATATAGTTCCCGTGCTGGCTGGTAGTTTGACTTGCTGTATTAAAATTTACAGATTCTACAGAAACACAGGTTCAGCAGCTCTTCCTTTGTCTGCCCTCAATACACTCATTACTAACCACCACTTTCATTCTCATTTTCCCTGTGTCCAATCCTGCAAAACACTGTCGTGCAGCCTGCAAGCACCATGCAGCAGAGTTTAAAACTAGAAACAGTTCCCACACAGCATGAGAAATTTCACATTATGCAAATTAATTGCAGATGCATATGTAATATAGGTTATCTCATTTTCTTTATATCATTCCTCAAAGAAAGGAGTTAGTATGTATAAGAGCTGATTACATAAACTACATACTACATCTTTTAAGTTGAGCCGGCTAGAAAAAAAAAATAATCTTCCTTTGTTTTTTGAATAAAATAATAAAATAAAATTCTGTTTTAACTAGACAGCCATTTGATTTTACTTTTTTAATATTGCAGCCCATCTCTGTGTTTCTACGTTCATGTCTTTTATATTTTCTGTTGGCACAATATTTAAGGCAACAAAACTGGTGAAGGGGCTGGAGCACAGGACTTATGAGTAGCGGCTGAGGGAACTGGAGTTGTTTAGCCTGGAAAAGAGGAGGCTGAGGGGAGACCTTATCGCTCTCTACAACTACCTGAAAGGAGGTTGTAGCCCAGTGGGCATTGGTTTCTTCTTCCAAGCAACAAGTGATAGGGCAAGAGGAAACGGCCTCAAATTGCTCCAAGGGAGGTTTAGATTGGACATTAGGAAAAATTTCTTCACTGAAAGGGTGGTCAGGCATTGGAACAGGCTCTCCAGGGAGGCGGTGGAGTCACCGTCCCTGGAGGTGTTCAAAAATGGCACTTTGGGACATGGTTTAGTAAACATGGTGGTGTTGGGTTGATGGTTGGACTTGATGATCCTAGAGATATTTTTCAACCTTAAAGATTCTATGACTCTTATGGAAATCTATGAAGCAAATGTTCACACAACCTTGGCCTAGTGCAAATAAAGATGCCTTGTGATATAGTAAAGAGCTAAACTAGCAAGGAACAAAAGTAATTAACTGCCTTACACTTGTTATTTGAAACTCAGCATGGTTGCCACCCTACTGCTGGAGAAAGGTGTCTGCAGCTTTGTCCAGTGGAAAAGGCAGTCAAATAGGTTACTTGGATCATACAAGCACTCTTATGCTCCATTTTCCATATGTCTCATACTCCTTGGAAGAATCCCTCACAGAATTTGAAGAACGTGCATGTTTTGAAAGCCATATGATTTCAAAAGCTATGGCAGCGAGATAAACAACCTCTCATTATCTTCTGGTAACAAATTCAATTCAAGTTCAATTCCCATCCTAGAGGACTTCAACTCTGAAAGTATAGGGGTCTTGTAGTTCTTTATTTAATAGACAGCTATTAGGGTCACAGAATCACAAAGACAACAAAGCAAGAGCAGACATGATTTGCCACTATTTATGTTGATTATAGTAAACCAGTGAACAACAGTTATTTTTACATCTTTCAGATGGAATTCAAAAGTAGAGAACTCCTAAATTCATTTTTTGCTCTATGCAGAAACATAGCGCTGCCTACAGAAGGAATGGGCCATTTATAAAACCTTCAGCTACAGTACTCATAAGCTGCATAGCCCAGAATTCCATTAATTTCTACTTGGCCACCGAAGTGTTAAGTTTCATAAAATTACATTTTCAAGAAAATAAAACATTTGTATAATTTAATGCATACTAAATATTTACCTGAAGATGATCCATGGTTAAAAATACTAATCTCTTTACTAATTATTTTACTGTTTGCAATCACTGCACCAAAATTAATCTCCGACTCAATTTCCAGATAACAGCACGGAATTAATCTGCAGAGAAAAGACATGGTTATATTCACCCCAAAACTGAAAATACCTTTGCATTTTTAAAGAAATTCAATTAAGCACTCTGGTGGACGAGAGTTCTCCTCTTCTTCTACTTCTCTTACCAATGCTTATGCAACTTACTTCAACAGTATATATATACACACAGGGAAGATGTAAAAAGGATCCAGCTATCTATCTAGCTGTTTAATGACTAACTACTATAAATTTAAAACAATATACATTTTAAAAATTAGTCAAAATGGAACGTATACATTTCTGTTTAATTTTACTTTATTATAGCACAAAGAACTTTAAATAAATCTATCTTGAGTTAGTTGCATCAGAAAATAACGTTCATCATATTTCATTATCAGCTGCCTGAACTAAAAACAGAGAGAAAACATGCACGCCAGTTTCAATTTACAGTCTTCCTGTTTTGTAGATACTTTATGTGGCTTTAAAAAAAACCCAACTTATTATAACAGACATAAATGGATAATAACACAGGTTATTTCTATTACTAATTTAAGAGCCTCAGCCAGCATGATGACATCACTGTATTTGGTATAGTGTATAAAAAGTTCATACTTACTTCATGAAACTTGTATTTTAAAGGCCCCAATTTCTGATAAAATCACACCTCTGATGTCACATAAAACTGTCTTTGAAATCCATTGGAATTTTACATCAGCACAGCAGTCTATCTCCTCTTAACCAAAACAGGAACATACAGTAACAACTGCACTTCATGATCTGCATTATATGCAGTACAGAAAACTAAATGGAGAAGGCCAAGCTAGGTAGGCCCTGCCCATATAATCTATTGCTGGCAAGGGGTAGAGAAAACAAGAAAGGAGAAGGAAAAAAAAACTAATTAGGAAAGGCAACAAAATAAGTTGCTCTTGGGAATGTTAATAGGCTGGTTTAAATTTTAATAATATAACACAATGCAAAAAGAAATAAATTAGAGAATTCTTGAAAGAGGTGGCCTAGACCAACAGGATGTGCCAAAAAAAAAACAAAACCCACCCCACAAAACAATAAAACAAAAAACAAACCAGGAAAGAGCTCTCAAGATTAGAGTACACTTAGAAATATTGGAAAAACTTCATGTTCCAAGTATTCAGACATTCTTTAAAGAAGCTTTTCTGGAAAAATGAAACACAAGTGTCTCTCCTCTCAAGTTCCAAATATATATAACCTCCTAAGTGTGAGAATTTAACGTGATGTTAAAAATGCTGGTGTCCGCTTATCTCTTGTCCAAACATTGTGGATGGAGATTGGCAAGGTCAGCATGAGAAGCAGCTGAAGGAGGGAGTCTTACAGCAGCAAGATAGTCCTATTTTGGCTGAAGAATGCAGAATAAGCAGATAAATGATTTCTACACAGGATCTTGAAGGCCACAGTGCCCAGAGAGAGGCAGCTATTTTTAACAGTTAAATGATCATATTGAATTACTAAGTTCTGTATTACTTTATGAGAAGTCATTCCTGTCTTTCAGTCAAAGAAAAGGCTGTAGGGCTTTCCATTTAAATTTCTCTATAGTTATTAAAGAAAGCTCTAATAGCTTTGTTTAATACCATGTTCTAAGAGAATAAGAGTTTAGAGCAGGTCTAGAGGAAAGCTGGAGAGGGGCTGTTTATCACAGAGTGTAGGGATAGGACAAGGAGGAATGAGTTTAAACTAAAAGAGAGGGGATTTAGATTAGATATTAGGAAGCAATTCTTTACTGTGAGGGTGGTGAAAAAGGTTGCCCAGAGAAGCTGTGGAGGCCCCATCCCTGGAAGAGTTCAAGGCCAGGTTGGATGGGACTTTGGGCAACCTGGTGTAGCAGAGGGTGTCCCTGCCCATGGCAGGGGGGCTGGAACTAGATGATCTTGAAGGTTCCTTCCAACCCAAACCATTCTATAGCTCTATGATTAAAAACAGCACAGAAAAAGCAGCTAATTGAAGTTATTGCCAAGTCTTCCAGTGATAGAGAGTCTTCTGCTAAAAAGAGACAAAACTTACAACTTGAAAAACCCATGTCAGACTTAACTATTTGTGTCCTACAATAATAATAGCACAACAATATAATAAAAAAAAATCCCACAGCTTTTAAGATCAAAAGAGGAAAAACAAATCAGTGAAAAAAAATCACGACATAACAAAGTGTAGGAGAAAGTATTGCTTATCTAAAGACAAAACCTTACACATTTCAGGCTAGCGTGAGACATTTGTGGGATTGCTTGATTTTTAAAAACAACCCATATACTGAAAAATCTCCATGAAAATTCCTTTCTGTCTGTCCGTGTAATTTGTAATGTTAAGATTTTCATAAAACCTATGATTTTCAACAGTTTATGGGATTCATCTGTTCTAATTTAGGCATCTAAAAGCTGGAACTGTAAACAGAAGTTTGTCATTCTAATTTCTCTTTATAGACAAAGGAGAGATAGGTACTCCAGAGCAATTTCCCCCTCATCCTCAGACAACCACCTAGCCTAAGTCTGATAAAATATATTTAGAATCTTATTTTTTCCAACCAATATGTATGCTATATACAATATGTAAGGCATATATTGATGTACACACACATAGACAGGCACATACAATCACACATGGATTGATGAAAATGATCCATGAATGTGTAATCTTATTGCAAAGCACACACAATATTTTTAGAATTAGGCAACATATGTTTCACTTTAATTCAGTTTTGAAAATATGGAAAATTACTATAAAATCTTTTATGTAAGTGGTTCAGTAAGGAGGGAAGACATTAAGAGTAGATGTTAACTTGTTGATACAGAATTAGAAATTATCAATGTTATCAAAACCAACTTAGAATAAAGCAAAAACAAAACCCCAAACTCTCTCTAGGATCTTAGAAGAATATCACCCCAATTAACTTCGTACCTGTGTGTTGCTCTGGAAAAAAAAAATTTAAAAAAAAATCGTGCTTTTATAAGGAAACTTACTATTTCTTTTCAATGCAATTGACAGATTAATTACAAACATGTGACATGTGTTAGTAAATTTTCCACAACATTACACTGCAAATAGTAACAGTAGTATATGAACTTTTGACCATCATACCCAAGCACAGGGATATCAACTATGTCATCTTCTATTAAAAGAAGTAGTCTATCTTCAAGATCTTCTTCACTCTCTGGATAATACTCTACAAAAGCTGTAACTTGAAGTCCAGATGCAACAGGTTTTTCTGGATTTTTCACAATCAATTTAAACTGCAATTTAAAAAAAATATTTCTTTGAAAAATTGCTAAATATTTATGGATTAAAAAACATATACACATGGTTCATTTTCAGAAGAATACAGAAATTTATTTAAAATTCACAATCAACTTCAAAATAGACAGGATTTTATAGAATATCTCTTCCTTTTTACTGAAGTCCAGACTTTTTATAGTAAAACAGAAAGACAGAACGAGTAGTAACCCATCAAATTACATGGAAAAGTAGGTTTAGCAAAGAGCTCTACCTTTTCCTACTGTTGCAATAAAGCTTCTGAAGCAACACAAAATTAAGTCAGCTACTACTCAATGCAGAATCTTTCCAGTACTTGAGAAAGTAACAAGGATTAAGTTTCAGTCCAAAGCAGCAACAAAAGTAGACAGCGTAAGAGTTTTCTCTAGGTCTGACCAACATTCAGCTGACGTCAACAGAAAGTCTCACTGCTTGAAGGCTCATGGCACCTCCAATTTTGAGGGTCAGACAAAAGAAAAGAGTAATAAAAAAAAACCAAAAAACAGCTGACGGAAAGCACCTTTTTCCTCTCTCAAAAAATAATTCTGGATTTGTCTGTAGGCATCTGTTTATATCCAACACCCCCTGCATATCTTTCCTTGAACAGAACACATGAATAGCCTACTAGCACATAGTGGGAAATCCAAGACTTCCAATGTTCCTAGGAAATCCTCACAGCAAGGCCTACAGTTTCTCTGGTGTTTCAGACTCCTTAACAATTCACATCATCCTATGCAGTAACCTTCTGCTCTACATGTGCAGTTTCATTAATGTTTATTTCTGAGAGTCATCCCAGTATTATTTTGTCTGTTCTAATTTATGTTTGAAATATGCAAACATACAATTTACTACTTGTTGATTCTATTCTCTGAGCATCTCCTTCTATTCCTGTAAAATTTTCATAGCAGTATAAATACTCAACTAAAGGAAATTTGCTATGTAATACACATCGTGATTTTGGGCTTTATTTTGAAAGAAAGTCATGTTTTAATTTTGAAGTGTGTAAAATTTATCTCTAAAGAGAATTAAACAGCCATACATATTCATTCCATACAACGGAAAATAAATACATTGTACTAAGAACTCTTAATGAAACCCATGTTCAGTTTTGGGCCCCTCAGTACAAGAAGGACATTGAGGTGCTGGAGCATGTCCAGAGAAGGGCAAGAAAGCTAGTGAAGGGTCTGGAGCACAAGTCTTGTGAGGAGCAGCTGAGGGAACTGGGGTTGTTTAGCCCAGAGAGAAAATGAGGTTGAGGGGAGACCTTACCGCTCTCTACAACTCCCTGAAAGAAGGTTATAGTGAGGTGGATGTTGGTCTCTTCTCCCAAGTAACTAGCAAAAGGACAAGACGAAATGGCCTCAAGTTGCACCAAGAGAGGTTTAGGTCGGATATTAGGAAAAATTTCTTCACCAAAAGAGTGGTCAGGCATTGGAACAGGCTCCCCAGGGAAGCAGTTGAGTCACCGTCCCTGAAGGTCTTTAAAAACTATGTAAGACATGGCACTTTGGGACATGGTTTAGTAACATGGTGGTGTTGGGTTGATGGTTGGACTTGATCATAGAGGTCTTTTCCAACCTTAAAGCTTCTATGAATTTTATGAACCTACAGAAAACCGCTTTGTGAGATAAATTCCTTGCAAGCCATTTCTTGGCCACGCACTGTGACAGCTGAAGGAAAGGTTTTTTCAGTCCTTGCACTCTATGAATGCAACATCTTAGGAAATTTACAGATGAGTCATACGCTTCAGAGCTACGTAATCACGGATAGCAGCATAAGGTCTGGCAATGAGAAAGGGCAACACAACAGACCTTTCAAGGAGCACATGAAGTGGAATCTTGTCCCCTGTCATATTGGTCATCTCAGGCACAATAGGATTAAAATACTCAGCAAAGGCATGAGTTACTCACAGAGGTAAAAACTCATAAATTATGACCTTTTCTATTTTCTAAAATTGACCCTGTCTTTTCACTTCTGGAGCACATGAACAATTAATAAGACTGATGAAAACTAACAACACAGAATAAGCACAGCTGTATGAAATCAAGCACTCTCAACAGTTTCCAGCTCATTCCAAAATCTCCAGTTACAGTATGACAAAAATCAAGCTCTCTACATCATGCAAATTAGCAGATTTTAGGGGAGAATAAAATGCATACACAGTCTTGACCACTTTTGTCCTCAAAAAGAAAGGCTGACTACTCAGACAGTGAAATTATCCAAGGTACTTCAATTGTCTGACAATTATTTTGATGACGAACCTGCAATATACTTATTCAGAGTTCAAGCTGCTGTGACCACAAAGCAACATCAGCTTCTGTTCAACCTTCAATGCCAGTTCAACCCTTTGATGCTAATTTTAACATAATTAGAAGATTATAAAGTAGGTAGATGAAGGACTAATATGAAACTACTAACCACAGCTGGGTTTTGCTCAGCCCACATAGGTTACAAGTCAAGGGCTAAACCAGTTAGAATTGTAAAGATGCATTTGCCTTTAAAAAGTCTGGCTATGCAATGTTTTTTCCAGAAGTAATCAGATGCTGTTGACAGTAATCATACTATCTTGATAAAAGATTGGAAAACTCTCTTTCCTGGGAAAGCACCACAAATGCACTATTCTACTCAAAAACCTTCAAAGAATATGATGCAGAAATGAGGCAATAGAGCTATCAATCAGCCCTATGGAAATCCAAGCAAAAACCATTTCAAAAGTTGTGCCCTTCAGCTGATCTGGAATACTTCACAAATTTGGTGTTCACACCACAGCAAAGTGATCCATTTCTAGATAACACTCCCTGAAATAATGAGAAATTCACAGGATTCTTGAGGGATAAAATTTCTGGAGAAGTCCAAAGCCAGTCACCAAAGTTAAGCAGGATTTGTTACCAACAAAGGACTTGATGTAATAAGGTGTAAAAGAAAGCTAATTTATTTCTACTGAAACTATGCACTTAACAAACAAGGAAGCTCTCTTCAAATTGCTCACAATCTCAGGAAAATATAGCGCTGGGAAGGCTAGAGTTCATTTTGTTCTGAATTACAGGCTTCAAATGAGCAGCCTCATTTGAAGCACTACGTGAGAAAATTTTTCAATTATCATAGAAATAACACCTATACATTCTCCTGAGAAACAGATAAGCTAGAACACTAGCTCCCTCCTGCAGTTCAGACAACTTTGGCTCAAAGAATTGCCTTTTATTCTTTCCAGTTTATCCAGTTATTCAACTATTTTAAATTAATTTCCAATTCACTGACAAACTCCAGTCAGTCTCAGAAGCTGCTCAGACACCCATGGTAGCCTTTTGCATTCGCAGCGGCTCAACGCAGACAAGCGCTTACCCTGCCCAAGCAGCCCCACACGGGCCCCACCAGCCGGGCAACCTGCGCGCGGGTGTGCCCCAACCAAACTGCAGAAAAGAAAAGCGGCACCACAAGTCCCACTTTCCAGTCAAGGAGGGGGGACTTGCCCCGAGGGGAGCCTGGCAAGCTCGGCTCCTCAGGGCAAGCCCGGGAGGGGAGGGCGCAGGCCCGGGGGACGCGTGGTGGGGGGTTCCCACGGGGAACTACCGTTATTCACGCACGCTGGAGCGGTGTGAGGCGCTGTACAAGCACCGAGCCGACAGCAGACTTGTAGGGAGGGGCAGGCCTGGACGTCGTTACGCACCCCCGCCCGGGGCGAGGTGGAGAGGACCCCCCCCGCCGCTTCCCTCCCGGCCCCCCCTCACCTGGGGTCGGCGCGGTGGCAGCAGCTGGAGACGACAGCTCTCCACCCGCCGGTTCTGGACGCTGAGCGCGGCGCGGTAGCGACCCCCCGACACCGCGTCCCTGAAGCGCAGTTCGGCCGGGGCGATGCGCACCCCCGTCACGTCCCGCCACCCAGCCGCCATGGCCGCCACCGCCTCACCCGGGCGACCCGCGCGGCCTGGAAACGATCGCTTAGCAACGGACGCAGAACGCTGATTGGCAGCGAAAGAGCGGCGCTTCCAAACCCACCAATCGGATGAGGAGACGGGGTAGAGGCGGGGCGGAGCGGGCGGCCGGGCAGCGGCGCAGGCGGGGAGCGGGCATCCCCCGGCCGCGAGGCCGTTGCCCAAAGGAAGGGATTTTGAGCCCGAAGCTGTGACGTTCGCTTGTGGTCTCCCCAGGCCCGCAGCCTGAGTCTGCCCTGCTATGGCCTCGGACACTACCGCCTTGGCAGGTGCAGGGGGCCGTAGCAGGCAGGCCTGTTGGGACAGGTGGGGGGCCGCCACCTCATGGGCACCAGGTGAGGGAGGAGCTGGAGGGAAATAACCTCCCATCGCTTTGGCCTGTGTTTACCTGAAAAGAGATACCTGAGCCAATGCCCGGCCACTCGTGGGGCCTGGGCTTTTCCAGCATGGTCCTTCTTGTTCACCTGAGGTGTTTCCCTGTTGCAAGTCCCTCTGCAGCAGCAGCCCAGGATAGCAAAGGGCGATACAAACTGGATGTCTTCTGGCCCTGGGTGTCTTAAAGGAAAGGTGGATTAAATTGAAATAAAAATGACCTGATTTCTCTTCTGGGCATGCATGCTAATCACAGACATGATCGATGTAGAGTGAAAACAGGGCACAAACACACTCGCTAGTTGGCAGCAAGCTGGGCGCCTGCAGTGCCAGGGACTGCACTATCATTGCATGCGTTTACCGAGCGGTGGGAGATGTGTTGCTGTTCTGTACCCCTGTGCCTTCCTGCTGGAATTTAAGTGTTAAAATGAGGTTGATGAGACTTCGGCACTTAGGAAGACTCGGAGGTAAATAATAGGCCATGCTGTGCTTTGCTTCAGTGTAGCAAGGAGCGGGGGGCAGCATGCACAGAGAATGTCAGATACCAGCTCTGATTAACACAAAATGTTTTGCCTTGGATTACTTCATTCCCAGAAAGTGCATGAGGCCCCAAATTATTTATATTTTAAAAGTCAAATGTGAGAAGCTTCAAACGTGGATGGCACAGATCAGGAGAACTACAAAAAGAGCAAAAAGCCTGGTTTTAGTGGGTCAGGAAACCTAGAGGGAGCAAGGAGAGAGAAGAGCCTCTGTTTCTGTTGCTGGGGAAGGATGCTAGGAGGTCTTTTTGTCCCTCTCACAAATTCAAGTGAAAGCTACCCACCTGTGGATTACTGGAGAGTGAGTGGAAGTACAGCATTGCAAGCACTGAGGGTAAAATGCAGGCAGCTGAAGGGAGCTCTCTGGGAAGACTACTTGAATCTGTCTTATGGTAACATGATTGTACTTAACTGACACGCACACACACACAAAAAAAGAAGAAAATATTAAAAGAGAAGATTACCCTATCAAAGAATTAAACTCCCTCTGCTTTTTCACTAGAGAACTGAGAACACTCCTACATAGTTTCTCTGATCCTTGAATGAATTCTTGAGAAAGCCAAGGGACATAAGATCAGACCTAAGAAATATCTGATCCAAGCAGAGAAAGAGAAACCTTTGAGACTTTATACAGACATCATGATGATGCTAAAAAGTCACAGGCTCACTAGTTTATCTTACTTTGGGTTGTTCCTCAGTTTTCACATTAAAGTAATGTGGAAATGTTCTACCTTTCTGATCACACATTCTGGTACTTGGAAATAAATTCAGAAGTGGACAACTAACTAGTTCTGAGCGAATGTCAAATATGTCACTTGTTATATACTA
Source organism: Psophia crepitans (assembly GCA_013399095.1). Lineage (NCBI taxonomy): Eukaryota > Metazoa > Chordata > Aves > Gruiformes > Psophiidae > Psophia > Psophia crepitans. Next base: position 30,577 of record VWZZ01008047.1, read on the forward strand.
TTTCACAGCTATGTAGTCTGTCAAAACTTATTTTTTCCATTCCACTGAGAACTGTAGCAACATTTAATATTTTTAGCAAAAAATACTAGAAACAAAAGTTGCTTATGATTTTTCGTTTCAGTTCAGACCTTGCTGGAGTACAAGAGGATCCTTGGAAGTTCCCTGCCCTTTCTGCTCCTTCTGACATTCCCGGTGTCCTACGTTTCCAGGGTAAAAGCATTTATACATGCATCTCTTTGGAGGAGGGTTATCTTCAGCAAGATAATTTCTCAGCTTCAGTTTAGAGCACTAGTTCATGAACAGTTGAAGCAGTAATATTGACAGGGTGATAACTGACATTGTGAGTGGGGCTGAGGCAAGCAGCAGAGACAGAATCTTCAAAAACTGATTCTGTCATAAAAGAATTTGCTGCAAATAATACTGTCCTTACATTCACTTGACTCAATGTACACATATCCACACAAATTTTTTATCAATTTAAATAAATTTAAAAAAAAAAAAATTAACTGTGTTTATAGAGGAGTCAAGTTCTGCATTAAAAGATCTCTCTGGAATAGTTTGGCTAGGCTCTCTTCCTCTTTTGCAAGCCATTATATCCAAATGCTTACTACTGCCATCATTATGATATCTCATCATGAAACAACATTAGATAATGGACTCTGTTCCTTCCTTTCCTCAACTTATTCTGGCTTCATAAATTTTTTTTTATTAGTCACCTAGTAATCATCCCCAAAGAGAAAACTGTTGTAAAGGAACAGGTGTACTTTGTTTTGATGACAGAATCCTTTATAACTAGTGCTAGGGTATGGATTATGTATATTCTTTCTCCTTTATCACTAAATCATATGACCACATTAAGAGTGATTTTACTTCTGCAGAAATTAATGCTATTTTATGGTGCAGTAACCTGCACAATTCACATTGCATTCACCTTAGCAGTATCAGATGATGAATAATAAAGCTTCACAGCAAACTTCTCAGAATTGTATTATAGTCACCAGTTTGAAGAGTATAACCTTAAATAAATCTCCACCACACCGCAATTTCTGAGTGATTTTCAATTACAAGCCAGACTTTTCCAACCTGAAATTTGTTTGACTGTCTGCTGATCTGACTGTTTTCCCAGGTTCCATGCAGAAAATCAGAATAGTGTTGTTAGTTCTTTCCATTTAATAGATGAAGCTAAATTGCTTAACATTAGATAGCCCCCCAGCTTGTTCAGATCTATCCCAGGGCAATGGCCAGTGTAAAATGAGATACAGAATCACAAAATCATCTCCTGCTGCACAGGGGAAAGTGTTAGAAACTATATATTAGAAAATAGTGAGACCTGCGATGCCGGTCCTAACTGCCCCTATTTTAAACACCAGTCAAAGATGTGCACCGAGTTGTCTGTTAGATCTGAAGGAGCTCTTATTCATCCAGGGATCTCTGCAAACAGAGACTAATCTCTTCAGAAAGTATTCACGAGATTAGAAAAAGGGACAGTTAAAATGATCGTAAGGGTAGTTTATTTGACAGTAATTCAGCAGCAAGAAACGATAGAGATACCTGAGACAGACTAATTTGAACAAACTGCCACTCATACTGCACTTCGTTGCTGGAATCTGAATCCAGAGGAACTGTGATTTCAACTGTGAATGCTGACCTATTTGTTCTACTTCAGGAGGAATAAATATATTTAGAATATACTAGAAGGAAATAGGACCATTTACTGGTAAAACAAATAAATCAGCTTTTAAGAGTCAGAAACAAAGTACAAGTAATGATGACTAATAAGATATATTCCTTTGCATTTAATCTTTCAAATTACTGTGTTCAATGGAAAACGAGAATGTTCAAAATGACAGATTTGGGCTCGAATTCTCTCTAAAGGTCTCTTCACTGAACAGCTTATTCTGTGAGAGGCAGAACTGCTGAAGATTTTATTGGGTTCTTTTGCTCAATGAAATCATCAGTCTTCACAAAATGTGTTAGAATTGCTAATCTCAGAGACATCCTTCCTTCTCAGATCAGGTTGAAAGAAGCAGGACTAAAATTATTGAAAAAAGGAAGCAACGGAGAGATTGTCAGACAAGGCAATCACAAATGCCTTCCTTTTTTTTTTTTTTTCATTTTACAGGTGCTCTGTAGAAGCAGGTGAATGCGATAGGGTTTGTGTGGCAAGGTTTTGGTAGCAAGGGAGCTACAGGGGTGGCTTCAGTTAGAAGCTGCTAGAAGCTTCCCCCATGTCTGACAGAGCCAATGCCAGCTGGATCCAAGACAGACTCACCGCTGGCCAAGACCGAGCCCATCAGCAGCAGTGGTAGCACCTCTGGGATAACAAAGTTAAGAAGGAAAAAAAAAAAAATAAAAAAAAATTAAACAAACAAAACCCACCTGGAGCAAATTGCACCTGGAACGAGGACTGAGAAGATGTGAGAGAAACAACTCTACAGACACCAAGGTCAGTGCAGAAGGAGAGGGAAGAGATGCTCCAGGTCCTGGAGCAGAGATTTCCCTGCAGCCCCTGAGAAGACCATGGTGAGGCAGGCTGTCCCCCGGCAGCCCATGGAAGAAGGATGGTGGGGAGCAGAGATTCTACCTGCAGCTCATGGAGCAGATGAAGACACCTGAAGGAGGCTGTGACCCCATGGGAAGCCCACGCTGGAGCAGGCTCCTGGCAGGACCTGTGGCCCCATGGAGAGAGGAGCCCATGATGAAGCAGATTTGCTGGCAGGGCTTGTGACCTCATGGAGGACCCACGCAGGAGCAGTCTGCTCCTGAAGGTCTGCACCCCATGGGAGAGACCCACACTGGAGCATTTGGTGAAGAACTGCAGCCCGTGGGAAGGAGTCATGTTGGAGAAGTTGGTGAACTGTCTCCTGTGGGAGAGACCCCAGGCTGGAACAAGGGAGGAGTGTGAGGAGTCCTCCCCATGAGGAGAAAGGAGCGGCAGAGACAACGTGTGATGAACTGACCCCAGCCCACTTTCCTGTCCCCCTGTGCCACTGGGAAGGAGGAGGGAATGAAAACTGAGAGTGAAGTTGAGCCAAGGAAGAAGGTGGAGGCGGGGTTTGAGGGAAAGGAGGGGAAGGTTTTTTATGTTTTTGGTTTATCTCGCATTACCCTACTCTGACTTTTGACTGGCAATAAATTAAATTAATTTTCCCAAGTTGAGTCTGTTTTGCCCACGATAGCAATTGGTGAGTGATCTCTCTCTCTTTCCCTATCTTGACCCATAAGCCTTTTTTTTTATTTTCTCTCCCCTGCCCAGCTGAGGAGGGCAGCAACAGAGCAGCTTTGGTGGGCACCTGGCCTCCAGCCAAGGCCAACCCACCACAAAATGAAAAACCTGTTGCATAAATACGTGCATGTCCATTATTCAGCAGTATGGTTTTGGGCTCCCAGAGCCACACACTGAGCTATTATGTGTATCTATAGAGCAGAAGTAGAGCTTAGCTGAGCAGCCTGAGGACCAAGACTGGTACTGGTATACAGTGCTGAGCTGAACATTTTGGTCTTAAGAGCTCGCAGCAATTAGTCCAAAGTTTTCAGCAGCAGGCTCTATATAACAAATTACAAATGTGTCCTTTGTTTCCTGCAGTCTGCTCCAATGGAAATGCTTTCTGCAACTGGTGTCTTTTTTAGTCACAATGTGTGAAAACATCCTTGTTCATGAAAAATTTAGTAACTCTAAAAGCATCCATATCCACTCACGGATTTCATGTATTACACAAATATAAAAATTGCTGGGTAGAAAGAAAAATCATTGAACTGCACTGAGAAACGTGATGATGTATGTTTCTGAGCTGGGCAGATCATCTCTGATCAAAACAGAACATAACTATGGAGAAACTGCGTATATGTAGGTAATAGAAAATTCAAATAAGGTATAGTTCTGAAAATCTCTCATATAAATCAGAGGTATTTTAACAGCTGTCTGTGACTTTCAAAGACTCACATAAAATCATCATATTTACCATGTTTAACCACAACAGTAGACTTTCCAGGCTGATATCAAGATGTTAACAGCTATTGGCATCAATGAAACAATATTAAATTTCCACTATACACAACTAAGATGCAATTTCCTAAGTTACTTATGGTGGGATTCATCTTCCCACACTTCACTGATACAAAATCAATGTCTAGTCTAAGCTTCCACTATGTTTTGGAGTGAAATAAGTGCCTCCAGAGAATGATCATCCCCCTCCCCTTCCACAGATATTTAAAATACAGTTCCATATATCACATTGAATTTATGCAGGTGTCCTGCTATCTAGTTACTTAAACAATCTCAAAAATCTTTTTCTTAGGCAGAAATGATAAAATTATTGAGGAACATGTTCAGATATTAGTGAATTTATTTTCTTTTGCCTGAAGGCTGAAACTTACTGGCTAATCATTTTTTGGTAATTATGTGTATTTTTATTATTCATGTATCTTTTATATTTTATATGCAATTTATCCAACTTACTTCCTTAGCTCCAAGTGCTTAGTAAAATAAATTAAATTTGCATTGTGATCCTCTAGAGTGTTGGATCACTCCCTGGTTTTCAGCATTTTAGGTACCCAGCCTTCTGAGCTCCTTGATGTTTTTATTTCCTTGACTTCAATTACTGCTGGAAACCGTTACCAGACAGACATGTTTATACACTTTAAAAGCAATTGGATCATGGTTCAGTATAACCTTCTATGGTTACCCGTTGCATTATGAATCCACTTTGCGTGAAAATACTACCCCTAGTTCTCATGAATGTCATCATAGCTTGTTGCATTATACTAGGAGGGCTCACTTGTCTTCATAAGTTACAGGTGAAAGGATACTACCCAACTGAGCTGGGTTCTTACCCAATGATGGCCTTGAAGATCAATAGCAAAGCTTCAGAATTGCATTACCTGGGAGTTAGAATAGAACATATCTTGCAGAGTATAGCAGATAAATGCTCCGGAAAATTCAAGTTACTCAGTAGGTTAATGATACATTGTGTCAACTTAAGATTTCTTTTATGAATTATATGCTGATTTTTTTCAAGTTGCTATTTTAATATTTCATCCCACACTAGGAATAAAGGAGAAACATGGATGTTCACCTGACCTTCACTATTCCGTTCATTATTTTATATATGTCTATCCTAATATTTCTTACTCACCCATGTTTATATATTTTTTCTTCATCTGAGGTTTCTCCCTGCTATTTGTTTTCCCTTTTCTAGTCACCTACTATTTTTAAATGCTGTGGTGTATCTGTAAATCTGTCTGCAGATAGTTTTCTTAATGCAGTTTAATATCCTGTCTGTGTTGACATTTTGCATAAAACAGACATTAAATTGATTTCTTCTCACTGACATCCATTTCTCTTTCTCACTGGTCATATCAACATAGCAGTTCCACAGGTCTTCAGCTCCTCATTTCAACGTGCAGTACTTTCACCTTATCTACACTTCATTTTACCTGCCATCATGAGGCCTGATGTATCAGCTACAGATATAGCATGGTTGTTCATTGTTGTAATATTAAATAACTTTGGTTTTTAAGCTCCATGTGGTGCGCATTTTGCACTTTCTAATTTTTCCTGCCATAATGACAAACATTTAACATAAAGGGGGGAAAAAAACAAGGCAGGCTTGCAGGTAAGGCACTCATTGAGACTCAAGAGTTGACATCATGCTCTTAACTTGGCAATAAACTTTCAGCAATTTCATTAAGCACCTATATACTAAGGAATAAAATTACATCCACCAGTGCTGCAACACAAGAACAGGAACAAACAATGCATAATAAAAGCAATTATCCAGTGGGAATAGAGGTAACAAGATTGCCAGTCTTGAAGACTATTCACACGGAGCTAATAGTTTGGGGAACTATCAAGAGCTAGACCTCATTTCTTCAGTACTTATTACTTTCTGTTAACTGAAGAGGGATCCACGTTCCTGAAACTGCAGAAAGTGCTGCAAAATATCCTAAATTAATTCATAGCTTCCACAAGTGCACGTGTCTTGTATATGAAGAGATCCTCTCAATAGTAAGCTTCCACCACAGCAGCAAATATCTACTGCAACAACTATTACCTTTCTATCTGGCTAAAGGTTCTCTGAAAAGTGGGTGGAAATGAAAGCTAAGCTGAACAGGCTACTTGCTGTATAAGTCAGAACAGTAGAAAACACCATAAATGCTTTGCCTGATCGTGAAGAAAGCCCATACATCCTGCTTTCAGGTTGGCTGTGTGCTGAAATGCCTGCGCCCCAGCAGCAAACAGCGCAGCCGTTGTATGGCAGTGCAGCAGGTGGTGCTCAAACAGCCCTGGTTTCCCAGCGCACCCAGAGAGAGGGATGCTGCCTTCCAGAAGCAGCCCTCCATGGTTAACTTCTCCATAGTCCAGGTCTGTCCCAAATGGTAAATCAAATATTAATTGAACAAGCAATGATGAAAGCATATTTTTACTTAATAATTTTGCAATATACTTCATGATTTTGCAATATCATAGCATCATCACTGTAGAATGGTTTGGGTTGGAAGGGACCTCAAAGATCATCTAGATCTAAACCCCCTGCCGTGGGTAGGGACACCCTCCACTAGACCAGGTTGCCCAAAGCCCCATCCAACCTGGTCTCAAACACTGCCAGGGATGGGGCCTCCACAGCTTCTCTGAGCAACCTGTTCCACTGCCTCACCACCCTCTTTATATCTAATCTAAATCTACCCTCCTTCAGCTTAAAGCCATTGGCCCATGTGCTATCACTACATGCTTTTGTAAACAGTCCGTCTCCAGCTTTCCTGTAGGCTCCCTTTAGGTATTGGAAGGCCACTATTAGATCTCCCTGGAGCCTTCTCTTCCCCAGGCTGAACAAGCCCAACTCCCTCAGCCTGTCCTTATAGGAGAGGTGCTCCAGCCCTCTGATGATCTTCGTGTCCTTCCTCTGGACTCGCTCCAGCAGCTCCATGTCTTTCCTGCACTGGGAACTCTAGAGTTGGACGCAGTACTCCAGGTGGGGTCTAACAAGAGCGAAGCAGACAGGCAGAATCACCTTCTTCGAGCTACTGGCCACATTGCTTCTTTTGATGCAGCCCAGGACACAGTTGGTTTTCTGGGCTGCGAGTGCACATTGCCAGCTCATGTTGAGCTTCTCATCAACCAGCATCCCCAAGTCCCTCTCCTCAGGGCTGCTCTCAATCCATTTTCTGCCCAGCCTGTAGTTGTGCTTGGGATTGCCCCAACCTATGTGCAGGACCTTGCACATGGCCTTGTGGAACTTCATGCAGTTTGCACAGGCCCACCTCTCAAGCCTGTCAAGGTCCCTCTGGGTGACATCTCTTCCTTCCAGCGTGTTGATCGCATCACTCAGCTTGAGTTTTTTAGCAAACTTGCTGAGGGTGCACTCAATCCCACTGTACATGTCATTGACAAAGATGTTAAACAGTGCCGTTCCCAGTACTGACCCCTGAGGAACGCCACTCGTCGCTGCTCTCCACTTGGACATCGAGCCATTGACCACAACTCTCTGAGTGTGGCCATCCAGCCAATTCCTTGTCCACTGAGTAGTCCATCTATCAGAATCATGTATCTCCAATTTAGAGACAAGGATGTCATGCAGGAGTGTCAAATGCCTTCATGAGCCCAGGTAGATGATCTCAGTTTCTCTTTCCTTATCCACCAACACTGTAATCCCATCATCAGAGGCCACCAAATTTGTCACAATTTGCCATTAGTGAAGCCCTGTCGGCTGTCACCAATCACCTCCGTATATTCCATGTGCCTGAGTGTAGTTTCCCAGAGGATCTGTTCCATGATCTTGCCAAGCACAGAGGTGAGACTGACCAGCCTGTAGCTCCTCATGTCTTCTTCTTTTCCCTTTTTTAAAAATGGGAGGGGGTGGTTTCCCCTTTTCTAGTCAGTCGGAACTTCACTGGACTGCCACGACTTCTCAAATATGACAGACAGTGGCAGATGGAGTTCCATGCACTCCAGCTCATCATTGACATAGAGAGCGACACCACGCCTTGCCTGCCCTACCTGTCCTTCCTAAAGAGCCTGTTTCCTTCCATCCCGACACTCATAGGAGCCATCCCACCACACCTCAGTGATGCCAATGAGATCACAGCCCTGCAGGCGTGTGCACGTCTCCAACTCCTTTTGCTTACTCCCCACACTATGTGCCCTTGCGTAGAGGCATTTCAGTTGGCCCTCAATTAAGCTGACTGACTGGCTGGAGAGGCTGAAATTCTTGTATGTGTATATGCCTAAAACTGTAACCATGCTTACAGTGAAAATTAAAATACATTAAATTGATGGTGTCTCCTACAGAGTTCATTCTTCCACCCAAACAGAGAACCATCTGCTTCTGTGCAATCAGATTTCACATTTTCTGGGAGAAGGTGTGATTGTTAGCTTTGCCTGTGCACTGTGTGGCCTCTCCTGCAGGTCAGCATGTTCAATATGCATTTTGGAAATACGTGAGGCTCCAAAAACTTTACAGCTGTTTTACTATAGCTGAATATGCCTGTATCTCTGAGATCTAACTTCTTAGATATTTGGTAAAAGAGAATGTAAAACAAAATTATTTGCAAGAGCACTGTAAGTTCCTAAGAAATATTGAAGCAGCCAAAATAGGTTCTTCCTGGACTTCATAAATAGCTTAGGGTGGATGAGTGCAATCTGCCTCACAGGTGAGAGGCTTTTCCAATTTGAGAAAAAGTCCCATTTAAGAGCTACTAATGTACTTTAGGAGGCTAGTAAATACTTTGATCATACCTTGATGAACCCACTACAGAAAGTAAAAGCCACCATCTTTCATCAATCTGTTGAAAGTGGATCCACTTCTGCTCTCACAAGTCCTACCTGGCACGGCAGTGCAGTGGCGGGCGGACCTGCCATGGGAGGGCAGGAGAGGGAGCGAACCGGGAGGAGGAGGAGAGGTGAAAACAAAGGTCCCTGGTCCTTGTCCATATACACTCTGAGCTACTATGGTCTGATCTTCTAATATTTGTCTCTTTTTAAATAAAAACATTAATTTTAGCAGTGTGTGGTTTTTATGTCTCCATGTGTTCTCAGACGAGATGATCTGTGTAAGAGCCACTGCAGCTGCCATCACAGAACTATCCCCAGCATTGGGGATACCCATACATACTTCACTTAGATATTTCAGAGTCTCAGATTTTCAATATAAGCAGAGTATTTGAGGAGAGTGTCCTTATTCCCCACTCTCAATTCTTAACAAACCTTATTTCAGGATTTGTCTTTTATTTTGCTCAAACCAATGGTACGCAGGTTGTAACTCTCCGTCGGTCCTAAGAGGAGGCACTTAGCCGAGCCTATCAGCCACAAGAATGGTAATGCGCTGGGGATTTGTATGCATGGCTTGTTCCTCATTTGTCTTCCCTCGCAGGCCTCCCAGCACTGAGAACAGCTGTGCACTGAGCTGCAGAGATCAAGCAAGCTACTATATTTACGACAGTGCTCTTCTTTTCCCTGTTGCCAAAAGAGTGGTCAGACGCAGCATAGCAATTTATACTGCTGAATTCTATTATCGCAATGTTTTTATATTTTTTGGCCACATTCTGAAAATAAATTCATCTACCCAATGCCATTATCTGTTGAGGAAGTATAACACCTTTTTAATACTGATTTTAAATTCCCTATATTTGAATTAGCTGCTTGTATTTCACAGTGGCATAATTTAACTCAAACTCAGCTTTCAGCAACCACTGGAACATTTCCCCACAAATTCTTATCCACAGGGTTAAAAGCCAGTTTAAAAAGTTTTTCGTGTTTCTAGCCAAGGACATGATAAGCATTTCTTTATGGTAACATCACAAGGTTAGCACTCCTCCATCATCCTATACAGCTTCAGGGGTCCAACATAAGTTACATAAGTTATTTAGTCTCTCTGAATAAGGGCAATTCTTTGTAGCTCCTCTGTGCCTTTGCTCTCAATGAGGCATTTTTAGGAGGAAAGATCATGCACATGGTTTGACAACAGGCTTCTGACGCCAGTGATTCTCTCATATCAACTATATCCTGTTTAGATCAGTAGATTGGACTAACCCATGGCTCTCCTGCAGTGCCAGTAAAGGTTTTTCAGGCAGTTGAAAAGGAGACATCTTTCACTCCTAGGTTCTAAAAGGGAGTCCTAGGATTGGCATAATTTCTTAAAAATATAGATCTTGAAAAGCTATAAGCATTTTTGCAAAAAATATGAGTTTGTATTTTAAAACTGAAGGACTAAACACAGGTCATACTTCAAAAGTTTTTTTTTTAACTCTCTAGAGAGGAAATTTTATGAACAAAAGGCGAAGAACCCTCAGATATCTCAGATTACTCTTCCACAAATGAGAAAAACAATTTCAGAAAGGCATGGACTTACATACAATAAAAAAAATACGCCTGCCTTTATTTTTTCAGGCCATTCTGTCGTTACCTATGCAGCAATCAGAAGCTGCAGCATACACTGGGGTTTCACAGCTGTGAAAGCTCAGAGTACAATGATTCTTCTCTCTGCTTGTCCTTATTCTTTGTTACCTAATAAAACTGATTATTTCATCCTCAATATGACCCTTTGGAAATTGTCTTTGCTAGTCATGGCCCTGTTTGTTAGCTGTGACCCTTATATCTGTCTTTGACCAACTCGCTGCTTTTAGATCTGTCCCTCGATGAATCGCTTTTTTAATTTACCTTTCTCAAGTTGATTTTCTTTCTGGGTGAGTTACTCTGTATCTTGTTTTGGCATTTTGATTTTTTCTGGTTGTAAGATTTAATATTTGTCTGATTTGCTATTCTATATTGACTTATCATTCTTTCTGGTTGTCATTATTTTGTCAATTTTCTTTTTCATTCGGTGATTTATTTCATATCACAGCCTGCCCAGAGCAACGTGTTTCGACTCATTCACTTCCCATTTATTTTTAATCTTTTCTTCTCTTTCCTTTCCATGACTCAGCCAGTGTTCCCCATAGTTTGTGTTTTTATTGTACTTGTAGCTATTTTTCACTTGTTCAGCATTAACTACTAGAACTTTCAAAGGGCATGAATACAGAGAGACGGCTTCTGTGCTGAACAGGATGATGTCAGCAATGCAGCTTCTGAAAGCACATTTCATTCCACTCACTTGTTAACAATTAGGAGTCACAAAACAAATTGGTCTGTTATATCCGTAAGATATAGCTCTTGAATTTGTCTCCTGCAATTTGTTGCAACTTTATTCCACTTAGATCGTGCAATTATATGGCAAATTAGTGTAGCTGTTCAAAACAAACACATTGCATGATCCTGCAAGAAACAATTTAATGGCAGACAGTGGTCATGAAATCACCACTTTAAATTAATTAGTAAGTCAACATCATTGCCGTTTGCAAAGCAATCTTTTTACTCTCAGTTTTGGAAATATCTTTCATACCTGCAGCCATACAGGTTAATTTTGAAGTACCACGTCAGCGCTGCAAGAGTAACTACTGCGTGCATTTAGTGTAATACTGCTTTAATCTCAAACATCAGAAAACCAGCAATATTAACTCTCCATTACCTCTTTCCATTGCAAGTATCATTTAATAAAGGACAGATATCGTCTTTTTTCTGTTCTTCTCAGGTTCTTTGCTCTTAGTAGGGTTTCTTCGAGCTCTAACATCCACAATCTACAGCATGCCTTCTCAGCCGGTTCAGTTTTCTGAATATCACCATGATATATGACACTATATATATGAGAAATATATGTGAGAGAGAGAGGTGTTTCACGGCAACTCAAGATTGAATATTTGAGCCTTAGTGGGAAATTAAAAAAAGATTCTGCGCCAGAATGTCAAGAAAGGATCACAGCCATTGGTGTGATTTATGAGATAATTGAATGGTGCTTTCCAATCCAATTTCTCATGTGATACTTTTACTACGGTTTATTCATAGATTATTTCCTCTGGTGACAGTATTAGATATTGCAGTCTGATTTCCATTATAGCACAGGCTATTAAACTTTACATAAATACTTTTGTAGAGGCCAGTAACTCCTAAAGAAAATTTCTATCATGTCTCCCAAGAGATATCCACCACTGATTATATAATTTTATAACATTACCAGTGGAAACTCCAACCTCTTTTGACAATTGTTCTTGTTGTTGATCAGCCTAGCTGTTAAAAAAGTAACAAAATAAAAATGTGCTAATTTTGTGCTTTGAACATTTTTGGCGTTAATAACCAAGCACAGGATTATTGTTTTGCTCAGTTCCACTGAGAAGCCTTTATTGTTTAGTATTGTTTTCCTTTGAAAGTGCTTATGCACTCTTATAAAGCCACTTTGTTTGATATGTTAAAGTTCAACTTTTTCAGTATCTCAGGGTGTATTTTAGTGGATGAGCTATTTCTGATGAACAGCATTTAATTTAGCACTGCCCACATGTTAACAATCTTGTTGGAAAACTCGGCCAGATGTTGTGTGTCTTCATTCAGTGCTCAACTCACTGGTTTAATACATAAGGTCTTCGGGACACACACTTCATGTTCTTTGTGTTGCTGTGAGGTAAGACAGTCTCTTGCTGTATCCAGGCACACACAGAGGTGTCGCGGTGGTTAGTGCGTTCCTGAGAAGTGTGAGAGTAGCAAACCAAAGGAAAGTATCTGGCCTTCATCCTGTATAGGTCAGGAATATATATATAAAATATATATTTACAAAATACATGTAAATATATTATATCTTTATATATATCTCATATGAGGGCATCAATATAAAATCTTGTTTGAGAGATTATAGAAATATATATAACTCTCTTTTGAGGGCACCAAAAAAATTGATTGACAGAACTATTCTATTGAAGGAGTCGTGTACAGGGGCATCGATGGCATTAACTACACAACAAAGATGTCTACTGCAGTAAAACACTTTCTTCAGCCTCAGAGTCATTTTTGCGATTCTTCTTTGCCCCCTCTGTTCTTCCAACTATATTTTTAGAGAGTTCATATCACAAATGCATACACTAGGGATTTTGCATAGAGAGGTAAAAATCACCTCCGTATTCTTCGCTTACAGTTCTGGGGTCTATGCACCATAAACGTTTTGTTGCAGCACATCACACCGGGACACCATGCTGCCTCTCCACCACAACCTTATTGTTTTCCAAGGCACAGATTCTCCTGATAGGTAAGATCTACAGTCTCACTCCCCATCATTGTCCTTCTAACAGTTCACGTCAAAGTACAGTCTGTTTCATTGAGCTCAACTTTCTCCCTTGTAATCCAGAATAATCTGTTTGCATGACTTGTTTTTCACATTCTTTACCACTTTGGACCATTCACAAATGTTAAGACCACGGATTTTATTTTTTACTTATTTCTGTTAATTGATTGAAAATGATGAATTGATGAGCTGATGAAAGTGAAAATGATAAAGAACTAGGATTAATCACTAGAGAACCTTCCTAACATGTCATCACCAGTAATAAGTGCCTGCTGACAAGTACTCTTTGAGTCCTGTGAGCCAGTTCTTAATCCATTTAAGATGTATTTTGTTGATACTTCATAGTCCTAATATTTTTATCATGTAATTTATAGTAAACCATATGCTTTACAGAAGTCCATTACATACCTACTTTTATCAACTATAATTGTAAGAAGGAAATCAAATATATTTGACAACATCTATTTTTCATAAAATTATGTTTACCAAGCTTAATTATAAACCCTTCCCTTTTAATTTTTTTATTAACAGAATCTTTATTGTTTTTCCCACTATTTTGCCAAAAACTGATGTTACCTAGCAAGCCGCCTGTTGCCTTCTCTTCCTCCCTTGAACATTTTGAATACTCATAAAATACTAGTATGTTTTTTATTTTCAGAATCATCCACATGCAAGGACTTATTCAAACCTGACATTTGCAGGAGACAATTCTAAAAGTCATTGCTTTTAAGATTCCCCGGGTGTAAGCTATCTAGGTTTGGCAACGTGAAATACTCTTCTGCTAACACATGTCATTTAACATCCACATTGGCTACTAATAGTGTGATTCATCTCACCTAAATTAATCTAAAATTAGCTAAGTTAACTAGGATTCCCACAGTAGACAAAGATAAGGTTTCCCATAGAGACATTTGATTCCAATTATCCTGAAGAGAATCAAATAAATTTAAACATGTATCAGTAACATTGCTGTAAATATTAATAATTAATAATTAAAAATACATTAATACTTAATAATTATACATATAAATATTTATAATATTTATTATTAATAAAATATATTAATAACACTAGGTTACAAAGCATTGCATACATACACACCTATATTCTTGTATACAGCTCTGTGTAAAGGGAATTTTCAGGAACATTACACTAGTCCAGAACTTCAGGGTTCTCCTTCTAGGTGGGACTTTTTCTTGATACATAACATTGTGTACAATTCTTTCATTATTTGCTCTTGACAAGGCTTCCTTGGGAATTCACCACTGCTAAAAAGCCACATAATTGCATTGCTGCTAACCATGTGATAGCTTTTTCACAGGAATGGCTTCCATCTACTTTGTAAATGGATGAAAAATAACTAAGAGTGCTGCTTTCCCCAAGTAGTGATCCAAAGGCGTCCCATGGAGTCAGCCTGTACTCTGGCCCCAAAACCTCCTGCGGACTGCAGCTGGATTTGTTTTTGAGGTATTAGAGCTTTCACAGAATCATAGAATCATAAAATCATTTTGATTGAAAAGACCTTTAAGATCATGAA